>PVHP010015871.1:0-28093 GCA_004024765.1 Zapus hudsonius | reverse complement strand
TGTGTGTGTGCGTGCGTGTATGTCCAGTGTAGTGTGATTATAAGCAGTGTACGCATGGCATGTGTAGAGCTCTCCCACTTTATTTCCTTGAGGCATTGTCTCTCACTGAACCTTGAGCTGTTTTGTTCAGTCACTCTAGCTGACCAGTGAGCATCACCAATTCCTAGTGGTATCTGCTCCCCTCAGCACTGGGGTTACAGACATGCATGACTCCATCCAGCTGTTTACCTGGGTGCTTGTGGGACCCTGATGAGGGGCACAGACGGCATAGGGTTAAAGGAAAGTTGAGACTGGCCTGAAACCCTCATTATCTCATTCTGAGACCGGCAGGAGTTTGGCCTCTGTCTCCTTCCCTCCTTAAACTCCAGCCACCTGGTGGGCCACAGCAAACCCTGTTAAGTCCAGGCACTTCAAGGCCTGAGTTTGTTGGAGCTCACATAATTCAGCTATAAGGTAATAATCAACCCAGGCAATGAGAAAGTTTGAAGGTCACAGCTCCTCTAGAACAACCACCATCTGTTACATGCCCAGAGTCACATAACTCCTACCACCTGGGGCTTAGAAAGTTCCCCCAATTTATCTCAGCCCCTGCCAATCCCCTTGCCACTTATGCCCCTGCCCTCCTTTTCCTCCTATATAAGCAACCTTTTCCCACAAAATAAACTAGCTCTTCACTGCAACTGTCTCCTGGGTGGGCTATGCCCATCAGCTCTCTGCTGTCCCAAGACACCAGCTGCGTGGATGAACCAGGGTTTAAGTGTACAATGACCCCCCAAGGAATCCACAAACCACAGGTGTTGGGATTGAATTCAGATTGTCTCAGGCCCTTGCAGACCCACAACCTTGCACAGTAAGCGCTTGTGCTCACTGAGTTATAAATTTAACATATGATCAAATATATTCTACTAAGAAAAGTACTGTCATTCTTTGCAAAAAAAATCAATGATAGGCTTTTCAGGTGATTGATAAGCATGAGTACATCAGCATGTTTGGGAAAAAAGAAACAGTTTTGAAAGCTAAGAGAATTTTTAATTGTTAAATGCTGTTCCAGAAAAAAAAAGTGGAAGACATGACTGAATCAGCAGTGTGAAAGAAGCTCAACACTGACAGAAATTAAAGCATGGGGCATATCCGGCTAACATTTGATATTTAGCTGTTTATTTTGTTTTGTTGAGCCTTCCTCTGTCACTACAGATATTCAGTGAAAACTATGATATAACTGATAGAACTATATACAGAAAAGTGTACTTTCTGCTTACTTGTATATTTATCAAAGAATATAACCAAAGTAGGTGAAATGCATACAATTATGATGTCAATCAAAATAAATAATATCAGAGTAAATTTGTAAAATTTAAACACACCACATCCGATACTAAAGTGAAAATATATGAAAGTCTCAGAAGAAATCAGACACATTCAAGATAAGCTGGAAAATGGATTCAGAAGTGTTTGTAAGGCTATTGATCTCAAAGAGTTTTCAGAAGTTTGGTGAGGATATTAAAGCCCCTCTGTATATGAGATAAAGATATTAAATATATTATATGTTGCTTCTCAGAGACCTCAGATGCAATGCGACCCAAAGAACAGAAAAGTCTATGGGAGACAAAGTGATAAACACAGCAAGCAGATTTCATGAGCAAGAAGAGTAACCCAAAAGATTAAAATGACTGAATGTGAGGTAAACATGTTGGAAAGCTTCCAAATACCATACTGAAGATTTACATTAAAATATTAGGATAATCCTTGTGCACATTTGAGTTTATTTCTATGTGTCTTTGTCAGTGCTATATATTATCCTTTGGAATGCTTGCTTGGATTTATAGACTTATGAAAAAAGAGAAAAAGTTTGCATTTAACTAGTGAAAAATCTGTGTAAATAGCATATGATTTAAAGGTGTATTGACTTCGACTGAGAAGTAGCAATTAAAGAAGGTTGGGTAAGTGTGGAGAGCATGCTTTATAAAGAATTCCAAGACAAAAAGCAACCTCACATACCCCCCCCTTTTTCATTTCTAATTGTTCTTATTTTTTAAAGCAGAGGTCAGCTATGAAAAACCACACATCCGTGACCATCTTCATTCTTCTTGGATTGACAGATGACCCACAGTTACAGGTGGTCATATTTCTTCTACTTTTCTTCACATACATGCTAAGTGTGGCCGGGAACCTAACCATCATCACACTCACCCTCCTAGATTCTCATCTCAAGACACCCATGTATTTTTTCCTCCGCAATTTCTCATTTTTGGAAATTTTAGTTACAACCGTCTGCATCCCCAAATTTCTGTTTAGTATGGCCACAGGTGATAAGAACATTTCTTATAATGATTGTGTGGCACAGCTGTTTTTCGCTATTCTCTTGGGGGCAACTGAATTTTTTCTTCTGGCTGCCATGTCCTATGACCGCTATGTGGCCATCTGCAAACCCCTGCACTACCTCACCATCATGAGTAACAGAGTCTGCAACCTGCTGGTCTTTGCATCCTGGCTGTCTGGTTTCCTCATAATTTTCCCACCGCTCCTTATGGGGCTCCAGCTTGATTTCTGTGCAGCCAACAGGGTTGATCACTTCTTCTGTGATGTCTCCCCACTCCTTCAGCTGTCCTGCACACACACAGACACCATAGAACTGATGATGCTTTTCTCTGCCATTTTAACTCTTCTGGTTACACTGGTGCTGGTGGTCCTTTCCTACACAAACATCATCAGGACCATTCTAAGATTCCCTTCTGCTCAGCAGAGGAAGAAAGCCTTTTCTACATGTTCATCACATATGGTTGTTCTGTCCATTTCTTATGGCAGCTGCATCTTCATGTATGTGAAGCCCTCTGCAAAGGAAAGAGTATCCTTAAATAAAGGCATAGCTCTGCTCAGTACATCGGTTGCACCCATGTTGAACCCCTTCATCTATACACTGAGGAACAAGCAAGTAAAAGATGCTTTTAAACACATGGCAAAGAATATTGACAGTTTCTCAAAAAAGTGAAATATTTTAATGACATTGTTAGGTTATCTGTCTACAAAAAGAATGTGTCAGACGTCATTTATTGCTGTATTCACATCATAGAATCTTTTTCTTGACTTTACTCTGAGGCATGCATTGTCTCCAAGGTTTAATTCTTACCCCTGTTATCTCCTTATTCTCCTAGCATACAGAAAAGGGATTTTCTAAATTTGGATGCATTTATATTTTTTACTTTTGTTGATTTCTTCTCAATATTCTCTTGGCGACAAAACTGGCTTCAAAAATTCCATCTTTTTTTTTCATTATACTGATGCTCAGGAATTCAATTTGCTACCTATTCTAAGTAGAGTTTTATACACTATGTAGGCATAATCACTTAATGAGTCTGTTATAAATACCCAGTCTTTAGTAGAAACTTGCAACAAATGAATTTAATAAAATTTTGTTGTTTCCACCTTTTAATAGTTTCATATTTTACTTTGCTTAGAGTGAGTGTATTTTCAGAAACAGATTAAAAGAACATCCCATAGGTGAATATACCACTGTCCTGGAAGTTAGACTGTAGAATTTATACCTAACACTGTCTCTTGTTATCCTCCAGGTTTTGTGAAATGTTCTATGCTGATTCTCAAAATTTTATAAGGCAGACATGGTCATTCACATCTGAATGAAGCATATAAGTTATATGGAGTATAGGTAGTTTGGTTGCAAAATAAAAATAAATGGATAGCTAAATTCACTGGTAGGAAATGGAATTTTTAGTATACATGGACAAAAGTAAGAAGCTATCACTCTCTGGCCCTGTGTCATCAGATTGCAAAATAACAGCATGGCCCATTTAGAACACAGGTATAAAGAATGTCATACATAAAATGAATGCTTTCCAGTATCTCACAGAAAATATTCATTATCAAGTCAAAATGGCAGAACATTAATATCTGACAGAATGCCTAATCTTTTCAAAAGCAGAAGGTTTGGGTCCTTGTCCTTTGCATGGCATCATTTTTTTCAATGTAACCAAAATAATGAACTTTCTTATTATAAACTAGTGAAATTTCTTCTATGAGCATTTGTCTTTAAGTTGACAGTTAAGGTAATTGAGTACATTATAGAAAATTTATGGATACTAGGATATCTTTTATTTTATCAAATTATTATATAAATTTTATTCCAATATATTTCAAAGTAAATAGATTATAAGATTCTAAACATCTGGATATGAATCATAGAGTAATCATAACAATCTTAAAATATACATATATAAAACAGACTTAAGGCTCACCCACCATGACTCAGGGAACTGAGCAGAAGAGGGGGCAGAAAGAATGTAAGAGCCATAGTGGGGAAGAATATCCAGAGACATTGCCCCCCCATCAGCAACAATGCACAAAGGGGCAAGGAAAAAAAACTGGCTACCTCTGATGCAGTTCATAATCCTCTACCCTATGGACAGACCCAGTATGCACACCGAGGAGGGCCCCAAGTGGGTAGGGAACACAGAGGAAGGAAATGGGGACACCTTCACAATATATCTAGATAAATATTAACTAGAACAGAGATATTGTCTTGTCTTCTTTTCAAGTAGATTCAAAAACTATTTTAGCAATCATAAGAAATTGAGAAATAAGGCTGAAGAGATGGCTTAGCGGTTAAGGCGTTTGCCTGCAATGCAGAAGGACCAGAGTTCAATTCCCCAGTGCCCATATAAAGCCAGATGCACAAGAGGGCGCATGTGTCTGGAGTTCCTTTGCAGTGGCTGGAGGCCCTGGTGTGCCCATTCTCTCTTTGTGTCTGCCTCTCTCTCTCTCTCTCTCTCTCTCTCTCTCTCTCTCTCTCTCTCTCTCTCTCTCTCTCTTTCTCTCTCTCAAATAAATAAATAAAATATTTTTTAAAAAGAAATTGAGAAATATTCACTTTTTTAACTACTTAGAATTCAAAAGATTTATTTTCCTTCTATTTTAGGCTGATTGCAAGTTGATGGTGGGAAATGCAAAAGTAAAGAGACCTAAGCATAAGCCACAATAATACATTTCAATGGAAATGCTTTCTACTTAAATAGTGTCTACTTTGAAATACAATAAGGGTTTGGGAATGAGGAGAATGAGTTATTTATTTGTGGCATTGTATCTCTGTTCTAGTTAATATTTATCTAGATTTTTTCTAGATTAGTTCTTTATTAGAAAATCATATTGAAACATAATAGAATATTGTGGTGTGTGTGTGTGTGTGTGTGTGTGTGTGTGTGTGTGTGTGTGTACTTTAAATAGCCCAAAGGCTATCCATGTGTGAAGGCCTCACATTTCAGATCTTTTTTGTTTGTTTGTTTTTATTAGTATCTTTTTTATAAATTATTATATACATTGTATGTGCAAATCTTGTGATGGTACAGGTAATTGATTGAAAATTTGCAGCTAATTTTATGTGTTTTTGTTTATGCTTGTGTACATGTGTATGCGGCATGCATGTTTGTGTACCTTTTCATATATATAGATATGCATTTTCATATGTGTATGGGTACACATATGTGCAGGTATGTACCTGTGTGCTGTGGGCTGATGCCAGAGATTGACACTGAGTTCTTCCTTAATTGCTCTACACCTCATTTGTTGAGACAAGATCTCTCACTGAACCTGAAGTTCAGCCATTTGGCTGGACTATCTAACCAGTAAGAGAGGATCCTTCTGTTGCTACTTACCCATAACAGGCACACACCACATGCCTGGGTTTTGACTTGGTGATGGGGATCCAAATTTGGGGGCTCATGTTTATGAAGAAAACACTTTGCAAACTGAGCCACATCACCAGCCCTCTTGCAGCTAATTTTAAACTTAAAGCTTTCTACTGTCTCATCATCCAATCCAGCAGCTACTGAGGAATAACTAAACAACTAGGTTTAAATGACAGGAGAGGGTGAGGTTAATATAGCCACCAAACATATGACTGAAAGGTGGTATTTGAGGGGGATTCATATTTAAATGTAAAATTAAGGTAGAATGTCTAATAAATGAATTGAACTTGACAGACATTTTAATAAAAAAGTTTAGGTTATAAACATGGCGCTTTTATGGGCACTGAGGGTAATTAAAATTGTCAATGCAATAAAGACCCATTATATCATATTTCAGACAACCTATTTAGTTGATATATATTTCATACCTTAAAATAAGCTATTGGAAATTATTGTGCAGCAAAGGAGACTAATGGGTATTGTAAGAAACCTGGAGAAGATGTCATATGAGACCATCCTTAGGATACCGATGATATGGAGGCTGGAAAGAAACTCCCTGTAAGAATCTTCAAACACTAAGATCACTTTGCCGTCAACTATGTTTTCCTTTTTATAAGTTATTTCAAACTATATTCATGAAGCATTTCTCTAGCAAAAGTTAGATGTTTACATTACATATCCATTTTTTTGCTCATAAGTTCAATACTAACTAGAAAACAAAGCATCTTGTATCATTAATAGAAAACAAAATAATTAGCATGTGTTATTAAATCACCTTGCAATATTCTTTTTAATAACTCAGTTATTTTTGATTAATCTAATCATTTTATATATTTATAAGATGGGATATAGTGTTCCAATTCATGTATACATTAGGTAGTTGTCAACTCAGGGTTCTTAGCTTATTTTCCCCTTAATACTCTATCATACCTGTATGATTAGTACATTCAAATTTCTCTATTTTGAGATATAAAGGACATTATATATTTGTTGCATCTCCTTAATCTTCAAGTTTTGTTAAATGTACAAAATATTTGTTGTATATTAATTAAATACCTGCTGATGTGATAATGTGAGCTGGCTCCCTCCTTCTTTCATGTTTTCCCTGCCATAATCTATTCTCCCCTTTTGTAACTTCTTTTTTTAAGCTGCTTCTGGTTGGGTGTTACATCCCAGCAGTGAGAAAGTAACTGATACAAGTGAAAATTGATGTTTTATAATACCATACAAATGTAAATTTTAAGAAGGGAAGTAGAACAGAGTTGGGGACTGTGGTGGTTTGATATAGGTGTCCCCTATAAACTTATGTGTTCTGAATGCTTGATCCCCAGCTGATGACAATTTTGGAATGGAAACCTTGGAGGTATGTTGTAGGGTGCTGGCTTTTGGGTGTTATAGCCAGTTTCTGGCATACTTTTCTTCTGTTTTTGCCCAGCTGATGTTGGCCAGGAGGCAATGCCCAGCCTCTGTTCATGTCATAGTTTTCCCTGCCATCATGGAGCTTGCCCTCTAGTCTGTAAGCCAAAATAAACTCTTTCCTCCCATGAACTGCTTTTGGTTGACTGCTTTGTGCCAGCCACGAGAAAGCTGACCACAATAATGGCACTTGCCATTAATTCTGGCACTTGGGAGGCTGAGGCAGGAGGATCACCATAAGACTGAGACCAGGTCAGCCTGGGATAGAGTGAGACCCTAGATAGAGCCTTACCTCAATCCCCCTCTTCCCCCAAAAGAGAAACAGAAACACAGTGTTGAATGAGAGACCTTGTCTCCAAAGAGGAGGAAGGCTTGACTGACTCCTGAAAGTTGTACCATGACTTCCAGATGTCTTGTGTATCATGTGCATACTCACAATCACAAACATGATGTGGAATCACATACAGATCATAAACAAACATTCACATGGCAAAAAATGTAGAAATCTCATTATTCTTCCATTATGTTCAAATGTTTTTCATTGATCTACTATATATCTGGTTTTAATAAGCTGTCTTGATTTTGTATTTTATATCATTTATAGCCCACATAAATTTCATTTGTAATATTTTCTAAAAGATTAAAGTCAATTCATGAACATTTTTTTGCATTCAACAAGTTTACATTATGTTCAGTATAAAAAAGGAAAAAATCCCACAGTTTCCAAATTTTGTATTTATTTTAACATTCTCCTGCAATCTGGTAGCTTTTTACTTAGTGTTAAAGTACTACCATATTACTCTTTTGAAAGACAGTAATGAATAAATATATATTGTCAATGGATGTTGGTTGTTATAAAAATGGAAAATTAGATTGTGTCTACTTTAAAAACAAATTGCATGAGTTTTTGCATGTGCTTTTAAAAACATTCAGCCTATAAATCTAATACAATTTTTCAACTAATTACTTTGCATATCATCATGTTTCTCTTCATTTTCTTCTCCTCTTCACTTCTTTCCATTTTTTAGTGACATGCAAAAGATTTTCTCACATGAAAAGTGGCCCAAACTAGCCTTTATGCTAGAGAATGAGGGCATACTATTTTATGTGATAGATTATAAAAACTGTTTCTGATATCAACTATTAATTTGTAAAAGTGCATTCACTAAATCAATAATTTGATATTTAGAATGTTTTTTTAATGATTTCCAATAAGTCAACCCTATTTTGAGATACAAATGCAATTGAAGTTACTGCCTGACTCAACTCAGAGGTCTGTCATCAGCTTCTAGAGTTCTTCTGTGTTAGGAGAGGTAACTGATTAACTTGAATGGTTATGTAGAATGAATTGCTATTCCTGCATATTTCTGTAAGACTATGTCAATACTAATATCTATAGCTTCCAGTTATAAAAGTGTTACAGTTTTATTGCTTGTTAGGAAAAGAAATGCCTGCATTTCTCTTTGGCCCTGAATGTACCCACTTCAACTCTGGAAAACTTATGCATGCAGTAGAATCCCAGTAAAGCAGACCAGTATATAACTTCCATTTATGAATAAATCTTATCCACAAACCTTGTTGTGTTCTGTTCTGGTGAGGAAAGACAGCATTCTGTACTCATTACCATTAAGATTAGCTCAAAGCCTAGTACTTGGCTATATTCCCAGCAATTGGGAAGTAGACACAGTAGGATCAGAAATCCAATGTCAATCTTGGCTACCAAAAGATCCAGGCCATCCTGGGTTACATGAATTCTTGTCTCAACAAGACCAAGAAAAACAATTCAGAAATGAAGTCAATTCTTGAATAAGTTATGTTTCACTCTTTTCATTGGATAGCATTTTAACCCCTCCCCAAATCCTTTAAAAAAAGACTGAAGAAGGTTGAAGAAATGAGTAAATTTATTTGCTTGCTACAATCTGAGTGCTAATCCTCAATACATAGGCATGCTAGACATGGTGGCATGAGCATGTAATCCACAATGTTGTTATGATAGATACAAGGGGTCTCTGAGGCTTGCTGGCTGTCTAGCCTAGACAAATAAGAGAACTCTCAGTTCAGCAAGCGGCTCTATTTCAAAGAGTAAAGTGGAGTTGGAGTTGAACTTTCAGATACTCAGAGTCAACCTCTGACCTGTACACACACATACACATCACCTCATAATATATAAATGAAATCTGTAATTGGATAAGGAGATTTCACTCTCTATGATGCCTGAGACACTCTCCCCCTTTCATTTATCTAAGAATGCCTTCCATGGGCCCAGGGTTTTGATAATAAAAATGAGCAAGTATCTATATACTAGCATCCATGTCTGTTTGCTTCCTGATGATGGACATAATGTGACCAGCCGCTTTATTCTCCTGCCTCAATCACTTCCCCACAAAATAAAGTGCAGTGCACCTTTTAACTTGGAGCCAAAATTAACAAACCTTTCCTTATTTAAATGACTTGTGAAATATTTTCTCACAGCAATGAGAAAAGTAACCAATGTAGTGCCTCATACACACCCCTAATTCTAATGAATGAATGTCAATAAGTCACCATAGAAACTTAGTAAATATATATATTCATGCACATACATACATACATGATGAAAGACCACAGCCTATTATTTCCTTTTCCTATAGTATTGCCAAGAGACAATTTAAGATGAGATAAATAACTCCAAAGAAAGCTCTCTCTTTAAAGGTCTCTTTTGTGTGATCACTTGGGGTGCCAATTATATTAGCTGTGACTACAGAATTGCAATTCCCCATAGCATTTCTACCCATTATATACTAGTTTTGCTTTATATTATTTTTATAAAGATATTTTATATCCTTCAACTTAGAAGACAAAGGCCATGTCTCTCTCCAGGGGAACAAATCAGTCTTCTTTTCTGACCAAGATAAAAAAGGTAAAAGCTTACAAAATTGCAAACTTTAACATGTTTTTTTTTTAAAACATCCTCTTTAAAAAATAGCAGAAATTCTAATCCAAGGCGCATTAGCTATGACACAGGGCAATTTTATGTGCAGCAACCATATGGGCCTTCTCTGCAATGTTCCTAAAGGATTCAGGAAATGAGCCACATATGCAGACATGAAGTTCACACCACCTTCTATGTTTGAGTAATACCAACTTTTTTCTCAGATGCAGGGTCTTGTCCCATCATTGTCTTACAGTTACTTAGAATTTTGGAAAAGAAGGGTAAACATGGACAGGGATCTGATATTCTAAAGGAACATAAAAGTGTTTTGTGGGAAAGGTTAGGGAATGGAAGACTACCCTATTTCTGGTCATGGATTCTCTTTCCCAAGTGGTGAGTAAAGAAATAGACCCCTTTGGTTCCACCTACTAATAACCTTGAGAACCAGGAGGCAATGTGTGTACTAGCCAACAAGTAATGATTTTGGTTGTTCCTAGCGCTTTTAAATGGATGAAAGGATATTAAGGAGCATGTGAAATCTGGTATGGGGTTTGAGAAGTAAGGCGACATAGGGAGATTTTCACATTAACCCAAAGCAGATGATTTGATATAAAAAGTAAATGTGTCATAGTTTCCAGCTCTACCTGAGTATGTAGGATTGACAATATTGCTCCCATCCCTAGTATAAATGAGAAAGGCCTAGACAATGGATACCACTGAATTTGTTTGGTTCATTAGAAATCTGGGGTAGTTGTGGGATGCAGCTCTGAAATCAGGAAGAATAGAAAGAAATCAGAATCATCATCTGCAGGAAAGGGAATGGAACTGAAATATACATGTTGTGTAAAGGAAACCAAGTCCAGATAAGGATATCATGTTTTCTCACAGCATGGAAACTGGGAAAGTGAAACCCTACCTAAAACTGGAAGAGGAGTTCACTTGGAGGTGAATTTTGTGAAGCTCATTCTCTTACATGTGGATATCCGCAGCACCATTTGTTGGTGATGCTCTTCTTCAACGTGTATTTTTGGCAGTTTTTCAAAAACAATAGGTGGCTGTATTTGCATGGACTGATATATGCATCTTACATTCTATTCCATTGACCTGAGTCTGTTTTTGTGACAGTTTGATGCTGTTTTATGGTAATGGCTCTGTAGTTGAGCTTGAAATTAGATCTGGTGGTACTTCCAGCAGAATTCTCTTTGCTTAAGATTGACTGGGCTATCTAAGGTATTTTTTTCTTTTCTTCATATTTGCATTCAGCTTTCTTTTTATATTTCTGAGAGGAATGGCACTAGAACTGTAATTGGAGCTGCATTGAAACTATATTATGCTTTTGGTAGAAGGCCATTATCATGATATCAATCCTTCCAATCTATGAGTGCTGGAGCTAACTTCTCATGGCTGGAACAAAACACCTGACCAAAAGCAGCTCAGGAGAGGAAAGGGTTTCTTTCATGCTTACAGTCTTGAGGGTGAACTTCATCTAGGTAAGGGAGAGAATCACAAGAAGTCACGAGGGAATGAACAAGCTAGCACTGGCAAGCTAAGTTAATAATCCTCAAGGTCCTCTTTGAGTGATGCTGCCCCCAGCAGAGCCCCTTCACCCAATTGTCCACCAGCTATGAGGAGCATTTCATGCTCAAACCAACACAGGAGGTCTCCACCTGTGGTGCCTTTCTCAAATACTTTTCTCAGTGTTTTAAAGGATTATTTTTGTTGCTGTTTTTGTATTTTTGAGGTCAGGGTCTCACTCTAACCCAGGCTGACCTGGAATTCACTATGTAGTCTCAAGGTACCCTTGAACTTACAGTGATCCTCCTACTTCTGCCTTCTGAGTGCTGGGATTACGTATACAACACTAAGCGTGGCCTTCAAGTTTTTATTGTAGGGGTCTTCTACTTCCTTGGTTAGCTTTATTCTAAGGCACATTACTTTTTTGAAGCTACTATGAAATGCATTGTTTCCATGATATATTTATATACGTTTGTCATTAGTATATAAGACACTGATTTTTATATGCTAATTTTGTTTCTCACCAATGGGCTTAAAATGTTTACCTGGTCTCAACGTGTTCTGGTGAAGTCTTTCCAATAACTTATGTATAGAATGATATCACTTACAAATGAAAATACTTTAACTTCTGGAAAACAGAACCAGATATGTCTGTAAGGATGTTGATCTCAAAGATTTTTCAGGAGTTTGGTGAGGAGATTAAAGTCCCTCTGTATCTGAGATAAAGATATTAAGTGTGTTATATGTTGTTTTTCAGGGACCTCAGATGCAATCTGACCCAAAGAACAGCAAAGTCTGGGAGGCAAAGTGATAAACACAGCAAGTAGATTTCTTGAGCAAGAAGAGTGACTCACAAGATTAATATAACTGAATGTGAGGTAAACATATTGGAAAGCTTCCAAATACATACTGAAGATTAATAATAAACTATTTTGGTAATACTTGTATGTATTTGATTTTACATCTACATGTCTTTGTCAATGAAATATATTATGCTTTGGAATGTTTGCTTGGGTTTATAGACTTACAAAAATAGAAAAAACCTTGCATTTAATTAGTGAAAATCTGTGTAAATAGCATATGATTTAAAGGTGTATTGACTTTGACTGAGAAGTAGCAATTGAAGAAGGTTGGGTAAGTGTGGAGAGCATGCTTTATAAAGAATTCCAAGACAAAAAGCAACCTCACATACCCCCCCCCTTTTTCATTTCTAATTGTTCTTATTTTTTAAAGCAGAGGTCAGTTATGAAAAACCACACATCCGTGACCATCTTCATTCTTCTTGGATTGACAGATGACCCACAGTTACAGGTGGTCATATTTCTTCTACTTTTCTTCACATACATGCTAAGTGTGGCCGGGAACTTAACCATCATCACACTCACCCTCCTGGATTCTCATCTCAAGACACCCATGTATTTTTTCCTCCGGAATTTCTCACTTTTGGAAATTTCATTCACAACAGTCTGTATCCCCAAATTTCTGTTTAGTATGGCCACAGGTGATAAGAACATTTCTTATAATGATTGTGCAGCACAGCTGTTTTTCACTATTCTCTTGGGGGCAACTGAATTTTTTCTACTGGCTGCCATGTCCTATGACCGCTATGTGGCCATATGCAAACCCCTGCACTACCTCACCATCATGAGTAACAGAGTCTGCAACCTGCTGGTCTTTGCATCCTGGCTGTCTGGTTTCCTCATAATTTTCCCACCGCTCCTTATGGGGCTCCAGCTTGATTTCTGTGCAGCCAACAGGGTCGATCACTTCTTTTGTGATGTCTCCCCAATCCTTCAGCTCTCCTGCACACACACAGACACCATAGAACTGATGATGCTTTTCTCTGCCATTTTAACTCTTCTGGTTACACTGGTGCTGGTGGTCCTCTCCTACGCACATATCATCAGGACCATTCTAAGATTCCCTTCTGCTCAGCAGAGGAAGAAAGCCTTTTCTACATGCTCATCACATATGGTTGTTGTGTCCATTTCTTATGGCAGCTGCATCTTCATGTATGTGAAGCCCTCTGCAAAGGAAAGAGTATCCTTAAATAAAGGCATAGCTCTGCTCAGTACATCTGTTGCGCCCATGTTGAACCCCTTCATCTATACACTGAGGAACAAGCAAGTAAAAGATGCTTTTAAACACATGGCAAAAAGGTTGACTCTTTCTCAAAAAAGTGAAGTGTTTTAATAACAACGTAAGATTACCTGTCTGCTAGAAGAGTGTTTCAGAGATCATTAATATCTGTATGTAAATTAAGAACTGTTTTCTTGAGTTGTGATTTTCACTGTGTTCTGCTTAGTCTCCAATGTTTAATTCTTAACCCTCTTTTCTCGGCAAGCTGAGAGCACACAGAAAAGATATTTTCTACATTTGGATGCTTTTATAGTTATATTTTAATTGATTTCTTTTCTCTTTTCTCTTGGACACAAAACTGGCTTCAGAAGTTTTATGTTTTATTTCATTGTTCTTGTGCCCAGGAATTCAATTTAT
The DNA here is from genome assembly GCA_004024765.1 of Zapus hudsonius. Lineage (NCBI taxonomy): Eukaryota > Metazoa > Chordata > Mammalia > Rodentia > Dipodidae > Zapus > Zapus hudsonius. The sequence goes on along the minus strand of PVHP010015871.1, from coordinate 14,059 downwards.
TAACTGTTCTAAATAGAGTTTTATACACTAGGTAGGCTTAATCACTAAAGGAGCCCATTTTAAGTGTGAGCAGGATGTGAAATCTGATTTTCTAGTGTTAACCTAGTGCTTAGTAAAAACTTGAATCAAATGAATTTAGTAAAATTTCTTCAATTTTACCATTTGATAGTTTCAAATTTTATCTGACTTAGAGTGCGTGTGTTTTCAGAAACAGATTAAAGGCACATCCCACAGGTGAAATCTTCACTCTCATGGGAAGTAGACACTAAAATTTATACCTAACACTGTCTCTTGTAATCCTTCAAGATTTATGAATGCCCTCTAAGATCTAACAGAACACATTCATTTTCATTTTCTTTTTTTGTTTTAAGGTAGGGTCTTGCTCTAACCCAGGTTGACTTGGAATTCACTATGTAGTCTCAGGGTGGCCTCAAACTCATGGTGATCCTCCTACCTCTGCCTCCCCAGTACTCCATCATACTCTGCTTTGTCTTCAAATTAAATTGCAAAGCATTACAATCTGACATAATTGCTAATAATTTAAAAAGCAGAATGTTTGGGCTCTTTTCCTTTAAATGGCATCATTTTCACCATAACAACATTGCAACTTTCTCTTTCTAAACTAATATATATATATATATATATATATATATATATATATATATATGTACATATACATATACATCCAACTATTCTTCTAAGAACCTTTTGTGGCTCTTGCTTAAAAATATTATTTAGGACTTTGAATTGTTTATATATCCAATTTTTCTAGTTTAGTTTATCTACTCCAACTCAAGCTTTTGTGCCTCAAACCCACTGAACACGTAGACATATTGCAACAAATGTGTGTGTTCACATACATTGAGTACAGTCTGTTTCTCCAAGTCTACTTTGTTCATTAGAAAAGCAACAAATAGCAGTTAAAGTTAATGAATACAAATCCTCCTGTGGGAGAGTCTGGTTAACAAGTATATGTTAGTGTCTCCATACTCAAACTTCCACAGAACCGGTAGCCAAATTTAGTTTGTGTTTACATTACGGGGAATTGACTGAATTTCTGGCAGCTAATTTTTATTTGATTCTATTTATGCCTGTGTATGTGTGTAGTATGTGTGCATATGTGTAGGCATTTTCATATTTGTGTGGTATACATTTGTGCTGGTGTTCATGGGCTTGTATTCTGTGTGTTTGTTTAGGCTGGAGATCAACATCAAGTTCTTCCTCAATTGCTCAACTCCTCATTTTTTTTGACACAAGGTCTCTCACTCAACCTCAACTTCAGCCATTTGGCTGGGATATCTAACCAGTAAGAGAGGATTCTATTGTACTTACCCAACACAGGCACACACCACACAACTGGGTGTTATATTGGCGATAGGGATCCAAATTCAGGTGCTCATGTTTATGAAGAAAGCTCTTTGCCAACATCCCCAGCCCTCTTGAAATTAATTTTAAACTTAAATATTTCCACACTCTCATCATCTAACCCAGCATCTAGTGAGGATAATGAGTGAAGTTGTGAATGAGAGAAGAGTGAGGATAATATAGTCACCAAACAGTATAATTGAAATGTGGCATTCTATGGGAAATAATATGTGAAGTTAGAGTAAGAATGTCTAATAAATGAATTTAACTTGAAGACAGACATTGTGATAGACTTGTTTAGGTTATAAGCATAGAGCTTGTATGGTCGTTGAGGAGAATTAAAATTGCTAATGCAATTAAGACCCATTACAATAGCCTATTTAGTTCATATATATAAATATATATCACAATTCAAGTATTATGAAGTAAAGACTACTCAGTATTGGAATGATGTCATATGAGAAGATATTTAGGATACTAATGATATGGAGCATGAGAAGAATTTGCTTGCAAGAAAAATCAGTGCTATCTTAAGCTCCCAAGTATTGATGTTTTACTTTTTAAGCAATAGTTTATTTATTTATTGTCAATCAGAGAGAGAGAGAGAGAGAGAGAGAGAGAGAGAGAGAGAGAGAGAGAGAGAGAGCTCTTGGAACTCATTCATGTGTTTGTGTTTTCCTAGATTTCATTCAGTTGATTATATTCTGCTTGTTTTCCTTCATGTGTTTTCCGGTTCTTTTAATTTCTTTGTACATATTTTAATTTTGCTTTTGTATTTGTTGCCTAGGTTTTCCTCTATGTAGCTTTCATGTGATGCCTATAATATAGGAGTGTCATTATTGATAGGGAGATTCTCTCTCTCTCTCTCTCTCTCTCTCTCTCTCTCTCTTTCTCTGTGTGTGTGTGTGTGTTACTTACTTTTCTTTGGGGTTTTCCACCTGAATAAATTGTGCTGTTTACACATTCACATATAAAGGAGAGTGACAATCATAGACAGCTTGGTGCTGCCTATTGACTTACATGACACGAATGTAGAGACTTGTGCAGAGGGGACGGTATGTGGATTGGATCATGCATGCTCACTAACGTGGCAGGGGTAGTTGTGGCTGGTTTGAGTGAAGAGAACATGGAGCAAGGATGGATGTACATTGGTTCATAGTAGTTGCTTTGTGATGGATGGACTGGAAGCTAAAAGGCAACAAAGAATATGAGAGTGCATGTAGGTGCCAATGCAGTGTCTAAGGAGTTGTGCATGAAGCTGCTGGAGGAGGGGCACATAGGCACATTGTGTACAGATTCACACACTGAAGGAGCATGGTATTGAGGAGCAGAGGCGTTTGAAGTGAGGCTTGTGTGCTAACAAGACATCCATGTGGTTTTCCACTCAGCCCAGCCACTGAACTGAGGGGCAGCTCAGCCACCTGTGGTACCAGACCTATTCCTCATCCCAGCCACTTAACATAGGGTGCTTTCAGTCCTCTGAAGTACCAGGTGTGTTCAACAGCCCAGCCATTGAACGGAGTGCCTGCCCTACTCTGTCAAAATGGGCATTGTGATGTCACTGTGGTGCATTTTGATGTCACAGTGTGGTTTTGTGATGTCACAGTGGGGAATTTTGTGATGTCAGAGTGGTGCATTATGCTGTCACAGTGAGGCATTATGATGTCACAGTAGACATTGTGATGTCACAATGGGGCATTGTGATGTCACAGTGGGGCACTGTGATGTCACAGTGGAGCATTATGACGTGACAGTGTGCATTGTGATGTCACATTGGTGTATTGTGATATCATGTTGGGCATTGTGATGTAAGAGTGGGGAATTCTGATGTCACAGTGGGCAATTGTGATGACACAGAATCATATTGTGATGTCACAGTGAGGCATTGTGATGTCACCATCTTCATTTTGATGTAATGTGGGCATTGTGATGTCTAAATGAGCATTGTGATGTCACTGTGGTGCATTGTGATGTCACAGTGTGGTTTTGTGATGATACAGTGGGGAATTTTGTGATATCAGAGTGGTGCATTGTGTTGTCACAGTGAGGCATTATGGTTCACAGTGGACATTGTGATTTCACAATGGGCATTTTGATATCACAGTGGAGCACTGTGATGTCACAGTGGAGCATTATGATGTCACAGTGTGCAGTGTGATATCACATTGGAGTACTGTAATGTCATGTTGGGTATTCTGATGTAAGAGTGCAGTATTGTGATATCACAGTGGGAAATTGTGATGCCACAGTGTGGTTTTGATATGTCACAGTGGGGAACTTTGTGATGTCAGAGTGTTGGATTGTGTTGTCACAGTGATGCATTATGATGTCACAATGGACATTGTGATTTCACAATGGGGCATTGTGATGTCACAGTGGGGCATTGTGATGTCACAGTGGAGCATAATGATGTCACAGTGTACATTGTGATGTCACATTGGAGTATTGTGATGTCATGTTGGGCATTGTGATGTAAGAGTGGGATATTGTGATGTAACAGTGGGTAATTGTGATGACACAGAATTGTACTGTGTTGTCACAGTGGGGCATTGTGAGTTCTCCATCTTCATAGTAATGTCATGTGAGCATTGTGATGTCAAAATGGGCATTGTGATGTCACTATGGTGCATTGTCATGTCACAGTGTGGTTTTGTGATGTCACAGTGAGGAATTTTGTGAGGACAGAATGGTGCATTGTGCTATCAGAGTGAAGTATTATGATGTCACAGTGGACATTGTAATTTCACAATGGGGCACTGTAATTTCACAGTAGTGCACCTCGATGTCACAGTGGAGCATTATGATGTCACAGTGTGCATTGTGATGTCATATTGGAGTATTTTGATGTCATTTGCATATTGTGATGTAAGAGTGGGGTATTGTGATGACAAAGAGGGAAATTGTGAAGACACAGAAGCATATTGTGATGTCACAATGGGGCATTGTGATGTGACCATTTTAATTCTCATGTTAAGTGGGCATTGTGATGTAAAAGTGGGCATTGTGATGTCAGTGGACTCCATTGTGATGTCACAATGGGGTATTGTGGTGTCACAGTGTGGTATTAAGATGTCACAGTTGGGAATTTTGTGATGTCAGAGTGGTGTATTGTGTTGTCACAATGAGGCATTATGATCTCAGAGTGGACATTGTGATGTCACAATGAGGCATTGTGATGTCACAGTGTGGCACTGTAGATGTCACAGTGGAGCATTACGATGTCACAGTTGGAATTGTGATGTCACATTGGAGTATTGTGATGTCATGTTGGGTATTGGGATATAAGAGTTGGGTATTGTGATGTCACAGTGGGAAATTGTTATGACACAGAATCCTATTGTGATGTCACAGTGGGGAATTGGGTTGTCACCATCTTCATTGTGATATCATGTTGGAATTGCGATGTCAAAATGGGCATTGTGATGTCACTGTGGTGCATTGTGATGTCACAGTGTGGTTTTTGTGATGTCACAGTGTGGAATATTGTGATGTCAGAGTGGTCCATTGTGTTGTCACAGTGAGGCATTTTGATATCACAGTGGACATTGTGATTTCTCAATGGGGCATTGTGATATCATATTGGGGCATGGTGATGTCACAGTGGAGCATTATGATGTCACAGTTTGCAGTGTGATTTCACATTGGAGCATTGTAATGTCATGTTGGGTATTCTGATGTAAGAGTGTGGTATTGTGATGTCACAGTGGGAAATTGTGATATCACAGTGTGGTTTTGATATGTCACAGTGGGGAATTTTGTGATGTCAGAGTGTTGGTTGGTGTTGTCACAGTGAAACATTATCATGTCAGAGTGGATATTATGATGTCACAATGGGGCATTGTGATGTCACAGTGGGGCACTCTGTTGTCACAGTGGAGCATTATGATGTCATAGTGTGCACTGTGATGTCACATGGGAGTTTTGTGATGTCATGTTGCATATTGTGATGTAAGTGTGGGGTATTGTGATGTCACAGAGGGGAATTGTGATGACACAGAAGCATATTGTGATGTCACAATGGGGCATTGTGATGTCATCATCTTAATTGTCATACTAAGTGGGCATTGTGAGGTCAAAGTGGGCATTATGATGTTGATGGTCTCCATTATGATGTCACAGTGGGGTATTGTGATGTCACAGAGGGGAATTTTGTGATGTCAGAGTGGTGTTTTGTGTTGTCACAATGAGGCAATATGATTTCAGATTGGATATTGTGATGTCACAAAGGGGCATTGTGATTTTGAAATGGGGCACTGTGATGTCACAGTGGAGCACTGTGATGTCACACTGGAGCAATATGATATCAAAGTGTGCATTGTGATGTGACATTGTAGTATTGTGATGTCATGTTGGGATGTGATGTACGATTGGGGTATTGTGATGTCACAGTGTGGTTTTGAGATATCACAGTGGGGAATTTTCTGATGTCAGAGTGTTGGATTGTGTTGTCATAGTGATGCATTACGATGTCACAGCGGACATTGTGATTTCACAATGGGGCATTGTGATGTCACATTGGGGCACTGTGTTGTCACAGTGGCGCATTATGATATCACAGTATGCATTGTGATGTCACATTGGCGTATTGTGATGTCATGTTTGGCATTGTGATGTAATAGTAGGGAATTGTGATGTCACAGTGGGTAATTGTCAAGACAAAGAATCATATTGTGATGTCACAGTGCTGCATTGTGATGTCACCATCTTCATTGTGATGTCATGTGGGCATTGAGATGTCTAAATGGGCACTGTGTGGCATTGTGATGTCACAGTGAACATTTTTATTTCACAATGGGGCATTGTGATGTCACAGTGGGGACTGTGATGTCACAGTGGGGCACTGTGATGACACAATGGAGCATTATGATGTCACAATTGGAATTGTGATGCCACATTGGAATATTGTGATGTCATGTTGGGTATTGTGATGTAAGAGTGGGGTAATGTGATGTCACAGATGGAAATTGTGATGACAAAGAAGCATATCATGATGTCACAAAGGGGCATTATGATGTCACTATTTTAATTGTCATGTTAAGTGGGTATTGTGATGTCAAAGTGGGCATTGTGATGTCGCTGGTCTCCATTGTGATGTCAAAGTGGGATATTGTGATGTCACAATGAGGAATTTTGTGATTTCTGTTTGGTGTACTGTGTTGTCACAATTAGGTATTATGATGACACAGTGGACATTGTGATGACATAATGGGGCATTGTAATGTCACTATGGGGCACTATGATGTCACAGTGGAGCATTATAATATCACAGTGTGCATTGTGATGTCACATTGGAGTATTGTGATGTCATGTTGGGTATTGTGATGTAAGAGTGGGGTATTCTGATGTCACAGAGGGAAATTGTGATGACACAGAAGTGTATTGTGATGTCACAATGGGGCATTGTGATGTCATCATCTTAATTGTCATGTTTAGTGGGCATTGTGATGTCTAAATGAGCATTGTGATGTCACTGTGGTGCATTGTGATGTCACAGTGTGGTTTTGTGATGATACAGTGGGGAATTTTGTGATATCAGAGTGGTGCATTGTGTTGTCACAGTGAGGCATTATGGTTCACAGTGGACATTGTGATGTCACGATCTTCATTGTGATGTCATGTGGGCATTGTGATGTCAAAATGGGCATTTTGATGTCACAGTGGTGTGTTGTGATGTCACAATGGACATTGTGATTTCACAATGGGGATTTGTGATGTCACAGTGGGGCCCTGTGATGTCACAGTGGAGCTTTATGATGTCAGAGTGTGCTCTGTGAAGTCACATTGGAGTATTGTGATGTCATGTTGGGTATTGTGATGTAATAGTGGGGTATTGTGATGTCACAGTGGGAAATTGTTATGACACAGAATCCTATTGTAATGACACTCTGGGAAATTGTGGTGTCACCATCTACATTGTCATGTAAAGTGGGCATTGTGATGTCAAAGTGGGCATATTGATGTCAGTGGACTCCATTGTGATGTCACAATGGGGTATTGTGATGTCACAGTGTGGTAGTGAGATGTCACAGTGGGGAATTTTGTGATGTCAGAGTGTTGGATAGTGTTGTCAGAGTGAGGCATTATGTTGTCAGAGTGGACATTGTGATGTCACAGTGGAGCATTATGATGTCACAGTGTGCTCTGTGATGTCACATTGGAGTATTGTGAGGTCATGTTGGGTATTGTGATGTAAGAGTGGGGTATTGTTATGTCACAGTGGGAAATTGTGATGAAACAGAAGCGTATTGTGATGTCACAGTGGGGAATTGTGATATCACCATTTTCATTGTGATGTCATGTGGGCATTGCAATGTCAAAATGGCCATTGTGATGTCACTGTGGTGCATTGTGATGTCACAGTGTGGTATTGTGGTGTCAGAGTGGGGAATTTTGTGTTGTCAGAGTGGTGCATTGTGTTGTCACAGTGAGGCATTATGATGTCACAGTGGACATTGTGATTTCACAATGAGGCATAGTGATGTCACAGTGGAGCACTGTGATGTCACACTGGAGCAATATGATATCAAAGTGTGCATTGTGATGTCACATTGTAGTATTGTGATGTCATGTTGGGATGTGATGTAAGAGTGGGGTATTGTGATGTCACAGTGGTAAATTGTGATGTCACAGTGTGGTTTTTGATATGTCTAAGTGGGGTTTTTTGTGATGTCAGAGTGTTGGATTGTGTTGTCACAGGGATGCATTACGATGTCACAGTGGATAATGTGATTTCAAAATGCGGCATTGTGATTTCACATTGGGGCACTGTGTTGTCACAGTGGAGCATTATGATATCACTGTATGCATTGTGATATCACATTGGGGTATTGTGATGTCATTTTTGGCATTGTGATGTAAAAGTAGGGAATTGTGATGTCACAGTGGGTAATTGTCAAGACACAGAATCGTATTGTGAATGTCACAGTGCTGCATTGTGATGTCACCATCTTCATTGTGATGTCATGTGAGCATTGAGATGTCTAAATGGGCATTCTGAAGTCACTGTGGTGCATTGTGATATCACAGTGTGGAATTTTGTGATGTTAGTTTGGTGTATTCTGTTGTAACAATGAGGGATTATGATTTCAAAGTGGACATTGTGATGTCACAATGTTTCATTGTGATGTCACAGTGGTGCACTGTGATGTCACTGTGAATCAGTATGTTGTCACAGTTGGAATTGTGATGTCACATTGGAGTATTTTGATGTCATTATGGGTATTGTGATGTAAGAGTGGGGTATTGTGATGAGACAGAGGGAAATTATGAAGACACAGTGTGGTTTTGATATGTCACAGTGGGGAATTTTGTGATGTCAGAGTGTTGCATTGTGTTGTCACAGTGATACATTATGATTTCACAGTGGGGCATTGTGATGTCACCATATTAATTCTCATGTTAAGTGGGCATTGTGATGTCAAAGAGGGCATTGTGATGTCAGTGGACACCATTGTGATGTCACAATGGGGTTTTGTGATGTCACAGTGTGGTATTGAGATGTCACAGTTGAGAATATTTTGATGTCAGAGTGTTGGTAGTGTTGTCACAGTGGAGCATTATGATATCATAGTGTGCATTGTGATGTCACATTGGAGTATTTTGATGTCATGTTGCATAATGTGATGTAAGAGTGGGGTATTTTGATTTCACAGAGGGAAATTGTGATGACACAGATGCATATTGTGATGTCATAATGGGACATTGTGATATCACCATTTTAATTGTCATATTAAGTGAGCATTGTGATGTCAAAGTGGATATTGTGATGTCACTGGTCTCCATTATGATGTCACAGTGGGGTATTGTGATGTCACAGTGGGGAATTTTGTGATGTCAGAGTAGTGTATTGTGTTGTCACAATGAGGCATTATGATGTCACAGTGGACATTGTGATGTCACGATCTTCATTGTGATGTCATGTGGGCATTGTGATGTCAAAATAGGCATTGTGATGTCACTGTGGTGCATTGTGATGGCACAGTGGACATTGTGATTTCACAATGGTCATTGTGATGTCACAGTGGGACCCTGTGATGTCAAAGTGAAGCATTATGATGTTACAGTGTGCACTGTGATGTCATATTGCAGTACTGTGATGTCATGTTGGGTATTGTGATGTAAGAGTGGGGTATTGTGATGACACAGTGGGAAATTGTGATGTCACAGTGTGGTTTTGATATGTCACAGTGAGGAATTTTGTGATGTCAGAGTGTTGGATTGTATTGTCACAGTGATGCATTATGATGTCACAGTGGACATTGAGATTTCACAATGGGGCATTGTGATGTCACAGTGGGGCACTCTGATGTCACAGTGGAGCAATATGATGTCAAAGGGTACATTATGATGTCACATTGGAGTATTGTGATGTCACGTTGGGCATTGTGAGGTAAGAGTGGGATATTGTGATGTCACAGTGGGTAATTGTGATGACACAGAATTGTACTGTGTTGTCACAGTGGGGCATTGTGATGTCACCATCTTCATTGTCATGTCATGTGGTCATTGAGATGTCTAAATGGGCATTGTGATGTCACTATTGTGCATTGTCATGTCACAGTGTGGTTTTGTGATGTCACAGTGGGGAATTTGTTGAGGTCAGAATGGTGCATTGTGCTGTCAGAGTGAAGTATTATGATGTCACAGTGGACATTGTGATGTAACAATGTGGAATAGTGATGTCTCAGTGGTAAACTGTGATTTCAAAATGGAGAATTATGGTGTCACAATGTGCATTTTGATGTCACATTGGAACATTCTTATGTCATGTTGGGGATTTGATGTAGTGGGGTAATGTGATGTCACAGTGGGAAATTGTGATGACTCAGAAGCCTATTGTGATGTCACAATGGGGCATTGTGATGTCACCATTTTAATTGTCATGATATGTGGGCATTGTGATGTCAAGTTGGGCATTGTGATGTCACTGGTCTCCATTATTATGTCACAGTGGGGTATTGTGATGTCACAGTGGGGAATTTTGTGATGTCAGTTTGGTGTATTCTGTTGTCACAATGAGGCACACAGTGGACATTGTGATGTCACAATGGGGCATTGTGATGTCACATTAGGGCACTGTGATGTCACAGTAGAGCATTATGATGTCACAGTTGGAATTGTGATGTCATATTGGAGTATTATGATGTCATGTTGGGTATTGTGATGTAAGAGTGGACATTGGGATTTCACAATTGGGCAATGTGATGTCACTGTGGGGACTATGATGTCATAGTGGGGCACTATGATTTCAAAATGGAGCATTATGATATCAAACTGTGCATTGTGATGTCACATTGGAGTATTTTGATGTCATTTTGGGTATTGTGATGTAAGAGTCGTGTATTGTTATGACACAGAGGGAAATTGTGAAGACAAAGAAGCATATTGTGATGTCACAATGGGGCATTGCGATGTCACCATTTTAATTCTCATGTTAAGTGGGCATAGTGATGTACAAGTGGGCATTGTGATGTCAGAGTGGTGTATTGGGATGTCACAATGAAGCATTATGATGTCAGAGTGAACATTGTGATGTCGCAATGGGGCATTGTGATGTCACAGTGGAGCACTGTGATGTCACAATGGAGCATTAAGATGTCACAGTTTGCATTGTGATGTCACATTGGAGTATTGTGATGTCATGTTGGGTATTATTATGTAAGAGTCGTGTATTGTGATGTAACAGTGGGACATTTTGATGACACAGAAGCGTATTGTGATGTCACAATGGGGCATTGGAATGTTACCATCTTAATTGTCATGTTAAGTGGGCATTGTGATGTGAAAGTGGGTATTGTGATGTCACTGGTCTTCATTATGATGTCACAGTGGGGTATTGTGATATGGCAGTGTGGAATTTTGTGATGTCAGAGTGGTGTATTATGTTGTCACAATGAGGCATTATGATGTCACAGTGGACATTGTGATGTTATGATCTTCATTGTGATGTCATGTGGGCATTGTGATGTCAAAATGGGCATTGAGATGTCACTGTGGTGTATTGCGATGTCACAGTGGACATTGTGATTTCACAGTGGGGCATTGTGATGTAACAGTGGGGACTGTGATGTCACAGTGGAGCATTATGATGTCACAGTGTTCACTGTGATGTCACATTGGAGTTTTGTGATGTCATATTGGGTATTGTGATGTAAGAGTGGGGTATTGTGTTGTCACAGTGGGAAATTGTGATGTAGAGTGTAGGATTGTGTTGTCACACTGATGCATTCCGATGTCACAATGGATATTGTGATTTAACAATGGGGCATTGTGATTTCACAGTGGGGCAGTGTGTTGTCACAGTGGAGTATTATGATATCAAAGTATGCATTGTGATATCTCATTGGCGTATTGTGATGTCATTTTTGGCATTGTGATGTAAAAGTATGAATTGTGATGTCACAGTGGGTAATTGTCATGACACAGAATCGTATTGTGATGTCACAGTGCAGCATTGTGATGTCACATTGGAGTGGGGTATTGTGATGTCACATTGGGGAATTTTGTGTGTCAGAGTGGTATATTGTGTTGTCACAATGAGGGATTATGATATCAGAGTGGATATTGTGATGTCACGATCTTCATTGTGATGTCTGGTGGGCTTTGAGATGTCTGAATGGGCATTGTGATGTCACTGTGGTGCATTGTGATGTCACAGTGGACATTGTGATTTCACAATGGGGAATGTGATGTCACACTGGGGCACAGTGATGTCACAGTAGAGCAATATGATGTCACAGTGTGCATTGTGATGTCATATTGGATGATTGTGATGTCATGTTGTGTATTGTGATGTAAGAGTGGGGTATTGTGATGTCACAGTGGAAAATTGTGATGTCACAGTATGGCTTTCATATGTCACAGTGGGGAATTTTGTGATGTCAGAGTTTTGGATTGTGTTGTCACAGTGATGCATTATGATGTCACAGTGGACATTGTGATTTCAAAATGGGGCATTGTGATGTCACAGTGGGGCACTCTGATGTCACAGTGGAGAATTATGATGTCACAGTGGAGCATTATGATGTCACAGTGTACATTGTGATGTCACATTGCAGTATTTTGATGTCATGTTGAGTATTGTGATGTAATAGTGGGGTATTATATTGTCACAGTGGGAAATTGTGATGACACAGAAGCCTATTTTGTTGTCACAATGGGGCATTGTGATGTCACCATCTTCCTAGTGATGTCATTGTTCATTGTGATGTGAAAATGGGCATTGTGATGTCACTACGGTGCATTGTCATGTCACAGTGTGGTTTTATGATGGCACAGAGGGGAATTTTGTGAGGTCAGAATTGTGCATTGTACTGTCAGAGTGAAGTATTATGATGTCACAGTGGACATTGTAATTTCAAAATGTGGAATTGTGATGTCAGAGTGGTTCACTGTGTTTTCAAAATGGAGCATTATGATGTCACAGTGTGCATTGTGATGTCACATTGGAGTATTGTGATGTCATGTTGGATATTGTGATGTAAGAGTGGGGTACTGTAATGTTTCAGTGGGAAATTGTGATGACACAGAAGCGTATTGTGATGTCACAATGGGGCATTGTGATGTCACCATCTTCATTGTCATGTTAAGTGGGCATTGTGATGTCAATGTGTGGTCTTTGATGTCACATTGTAGTATTGTGATGTCATGTTGGGTATTGTGATATAAGAGTGGGGTATTGTGATGTCACATTGGGAAATAGTGATGTCAGAGTGCAGTTTTGATGTCACAGTGTGGTTTTGTGATGTCACTGGTCTCCATTATGATGTCACAGTGGGGTATTGTGATGTCACATGGGGAATTTTGTGATGTCAGAATGGTATATTGTGTTGTCCCAATGAGGCATTATGATGTCACAGTGGACATTGTGATGTCACGATCTTCATTGTGATGTCATTTGGGCATTGTGATTTCAAAATGGGCATTGTGATGTCACTGTGGTGCATTGTGATGTCACAGTGGACATTGTTATTTCACAATGGGGCCCTGTGATGTCACGGTGGAGCATTTTGATGTCAGTGTGCTCTGTGATGTCACATTGGAGTATTGTGATGTCATGTTGGGTATTGTGATGTAAGAGTGGGGTATTGTGATGTCACAGTGGGAAATTGTGATGACACAGTGTGGTTTTTGAGATGTCACCATGGGGAATTTTGTGATGTCAGAGTTTTGGATTGTGTTGTCACAGTGATGCATTATGAAGTCACAGTGGACATTGTGATTTCACAATGGGGCATTCTGATGTCACAGTGGGGCACTGTGATATCACAGTGGAGCATAATGATGTCATAGTGTACATTGTGATGTCACATTGGAGTATTGTGATGCCATGTTGGCCATTGTGATGTAAGAGTGGGATATTCCGATGTTACAGTCGGTAATTGTGATGACACAGAATTGTACTGTTTTGTCACAGTGGGGCATTGTGATGTCACCATCTTCTAGGGTGATGTCAAGTGGTCATTGTGATGTCAAAATGGGCCTTGTGATGTCACTATGGTTCATTGTGTTGTCACAGTGGATATTGTGATTTCACAATGGGGCATTGTGATGTCACAGTGGGGGCCCGGTGATGTCACTGTGTAGCATTGTGATGTCACAGTGTGCACTGTGATGTCACATTGGAGTATAGTGATGTCATGTTGGGTTTTGTGATGTAAGAGTGGGAAATTGTGATGTCACAGTGTGGTTTTGA
>PVHP010015870.1:0-36603 GCA_004024765.1 Zapus hudsonius | reverse complement strand
TCTCTCTCTCTCTCTCTCTCTCTCTCTCTCTCTCTCTCTCTCTCTCTCTCTCTCTCTCTCTCTCTCGGACCTGTGAAAGGGGGCCAGCATCTTTCACCATTATGGAACTCCCCTGGATATGTAACTTCAATAAATCCCTTCCTCCCATAACTGTGCCTGGTTTGGAGGTCTATTCCAGCAGCATGTGGCTGACTACGACAAAGCTTTAGAACAATGGAGGCAAAGAACAGATGGACACACAGATGGAGAGATTCCTGGCTCTGGGGAGATGGCAAGCCCTGCCCCTTACCTCCAGGAGGTTGAAGGCCCAACCTACAGCATGGACAGTGAGGTTCACTGTAGTAGAACGGGGGAGGAAGGAGGAAGGAGAGAAGAGGAGGGTCCTCTCCAGGTTGGCTCCCAGGCTGCTGGACACTAGGGGGGAAAAAGAGGTTCCGTGGGGCTTATGGGGGGGGCACAACTTGAGACACATCAGCCCTGTGCTATATCCGTCCACTTACATCATCACATGCATGCCCTGAAGGTAGAGGGTGACACACAAAGCCCCTCCATGTCCTACCTTTCCCAGAGAGGCTGAGGTAGGTGGTTTGAGGACCTCAGCTGCAGATTCCTGGACCCACAGCCTTCTGCACACTGAACTACCCAGCTCTCTTTCTCCTTTTCTGAGACAGGGTTTCCCTCAGTTGCCCATGCTGGTTTTGAACTTGCTCTGTAATCCAGGCAGCCTTGACCTTGTCGTCCTTTGTGATGCTTTGTTTTCCCCAGTATCTGGGATAACAAGCCTGTGCCCCCAGGCCTGGCAATGTTCCTCCTTTGGGTTTTGGTTGAATCCAAATAACCTCCTATTGTGACTGTTTTCTTTATGTGGGGAGGCCATTGGACTTACAGTCCTCAGATGGAGACAGAAATAGGAAAACATGATGGCATCTTGTTGTTCCTGTCTTCCCTTTCAGGGTCCCTTCTCTTTGCACAGCTCTGAACTCATTTTCCATTAATGCGGTGACAATAATCTTCCCTTTTAAAATGAGTATATTTAGCAGGGCATGATATTGCAAGTTCAAGGCCAGCCTGGACTACTAAGAGTTCTGGGTTAGCCAGGAGTCTGAGCCTGTCTCAAAACAAATTTAAAAACATTTTAAAATTTCAAAAAAAAAAAAAAATGAAACAAGCCTGCCTTAAAGAGCCACTGAGAGAAAAGATGGACATTCTATACTGGTGAGTGCTATTAGGTGGCTGACAGTTGACTAATTTGGGTGTCTTCCAACACAAGTGACAGGTGTTCTGGGGCACAGCAAGCAGATGATCTGTCAAGATTTGACACCAGGGAATGTCAGGTGTGGCTACATCCCAGCATTTAGGAGGTGGAAACAGGGGATCCCTGGGGCTCACTGGCCAGTCAGTCTAGCTTAATTGGTGAGCTCCAGGCCAATGAGAGACCCTGTCTCAGAGGAGGCAGAGAGCATTTCAGAGGAACGTGGCCTCCACATGCACACATATCCAGACACACAAAGAATTTGACACCAAGGAAACCATATTCGTGGTCCCTGAGCCCTCAGAAACTGGAGCTCTGGGGCCCATTCCTTGTGACCCCAGGTGGGCAGTACCTGGGCGGAAGGTGACATCAGCATAGGACGAGTGTTTCCAGGTCTCCGGCTGGAATTGCTGGCTGAGGATGTCCTTGGGGAGGGCGTCCCGGAGGGGGCGTTTCAGGGGATCGTCTGTCTCCAGCAGCTGCAGGAGATGACTCCACACAAAGGAGCCCACTGGGGTGGGGAGCAGCCACAGGCACACGGTGAGCCACGAGTCAAGATTCTCTGAACACCCTTGGCCTCCCATGGCCACACACAGGGGCCCCACGAGAGCCTCATGCCTGAAGCCTGAAGCCTGTGCCTAACAGGAATAACATTCTTCACAGGCAGTAGGATTATGAGGATTTTTCCAGAAGGCAAAGGAAGAGCACAGTGGGAACACTCCCTGGCTTGAAAGTCAGACCCAAGCTTAAATCCCAGCTCCAACATGTGCAAGTTATGTGACCTCCTCTCTGAACCTCAGTTTTCTCATCTGTGAAATGGGGATACTAGACCTCATCTCCAAGTTCTACTGCTTATAAGTATGGCCTGAGATGGTCACTCCACCTCTCTGAGCCTCAGTTTCCTCATCTGTGAAATGAAGTAACAGTTCATCTGAAGGGGCTACTTGCAAAGGCCAATCAAGAACAGAGCCAGGACAAAAGATTCAGAATCTTTCAGAGTAGATGCAAAAGCAAGAATGGAAACCTTGTTGGGGTCCTAGACGAATAAGACAAAGAGACAGCACGAGCGGATGCAATATTAGTGGGGAATATTAAAGCATAACAGGAAAACCCCAGCCTTCTTGGCTCACTCAAGATCTCAGAAGGCCCAGCCGGAAGCTTCTAGAGCAACTGACCATTGAAGAGACTGACTTTTGAGGGGCAAGGCAATCATCCATCCCACTGACCATGGAATAGGGTATCACACAGCCTGGTACCTAGAGCCCGAGCTGATCCCTAGATGTGGAGCTAGGGTCTAGCCTGATCTCCTAGATGTGGAGCTAGGGGCTAGCCTGATCCCCTAGAGGTAGAGCTAAGGTCTAGCCTGATCCCCTTGAGGTGGAGCTAGGGTCTAGCCTGATCTGCTAGAGGTGGAGCTAGGGTCTAGCCTGATCTCCTGGAGGTGGAGCTAGGGGCTAGCCTGATCCTCTAGAGGTGGAGCTAGGGGCTAGCCTGCTAACTCAGGACAAGGCAGCTCCCCAGCATGCCACCGCCAGGCCTGAATTGGAACCAGTCTCCTGATGTGCCATTTTTCCAGCAATGTCACATTGGACTTTTTTCTTCTGCAGTGCTGGGGACAGGGCCTAGGGCCTTGCACATGCTAGGTTGGCAGTGTGCCACTGAGCCCATCTCCAGCTTCGCACTGTTCTTCTAATGTGCAGGAAGGTCACTCTGGGTCACCGTTGCCGATGATCCAAGATTAGAAACAGCCTCACTGGCCCTGTGTGGGGACACAGATCACGGGACAAGCTCTGGGCAGAGTGTCCTGGGGCAGCAGCTGGAAAAGGCAGAAAGCAGGGACACAGCCAGGTGTATAGGGCTGTCTGAGCTGCTGCTGGTATGGAGACGCTACCCTATGTCACTGAACAATGGGGACATGGCTGAGAACCTTATGATTAAGCAATTGCATGGTCCAACGTTCAGAGAGAGCCCTTACAAACGAGGCCAGCTGACCTCGCTCGCTGACAACGTTGGGGACCCATCGTATATTCGATCTGTCATCGACTAAAACATGGCCACGCTGCCCACGGCTGTGCAGATGTGCCCGTATCTCTGTGATACAAGGGTGTTTGTGTCTTGCGGTGCTGGGGCTGGAACCCAAGGGCCTTGTGCATGGCAGGCAAGGCCTCTACCTCTGAGCTCCACGGTACAGGTTTTGCTAGGGCACAGCAGAGAGCTGACCACAGGGAAGAGAAGAAAGGGAACCTGAAGGAGGGCTTTCACTGTTCACTCATCCCTCTGCTGCCTTTCAAACTTGACTTCTCAGCCTTTGCCTCAGATCGAGGGTAGAACCTGTGCTTATCAAACTCGACTTCAGCAGCAATGAGAAATTAGCTGGAACTGTCTTCACACAGCGTTCCCCACTTGTTCCACGCTCAGCACACTGAGGCGTGAGCCATAGGGTCTCCATTTCACAGATGCAGAACTAGAGGCTCTTCGCTGTGGAGGCCCTGGGCCCGGGAGCTGGGATTTGAACTTAGCTCTCCCCCTGCCATGACTATAGAAAAAAAATGGTTTTTTTTTTGTTTGTTTTTTTGAGGCAGGATTTTGCTCTAGATCATGCTGACCCAGAACTCACTCTGTAGTCCCAGGCTGGTCTTGAACTCACGATGATCCTCCCCTCCTACTTCAGCCTCCTGAGTGCTGGGATTATAGGCATGAGCCAAGATATATTTTTTTAAAATAGTTTACTTATTTGTTTGCAAGCAGAGAGATAGTATGGGCGCACCAGGGCCTCCAGCCACTGCAAATGAACTCCAGATCCATGCGCCACTTGGTGCAACTGGCTTATGTGGGTACTGGGGAATCGAACCCTGGTCCTTAGGCACAGGAGGCAAATGCCTTAACCACTGAGCCATCTCTCCAGCCCCCAAGATATTTTTTAACTGCTGTTTTACATGCACATGCTAGGCAGGCATTCTACCATTGAGCCACACCCTCTGCCTTTGGGGTTTTTTGAGACAGGGGTCTTGCTGTGTGGTTCTGGCTGCTCTGGAATTTCTGATGGTCCTCTTTGAACCCCCAACGTGTTGGAATTACAGGCGGGCCCCACCACAGCAGGCTGGAATTGTTTTTGGTCACAGGACCACATCTTTTGGATTTATATCTCTGAGCTCAGGAACAATGTTCTGAGTGCTCTTATTCAAAGCCAACTCACTGACCCTAGAAGGGACCTGGCCATTCTCTGCCTTAGGTCTCTTTATGAAACTATGTTACGACCTGGCCCAAGCCAGAGGGACCTTCGTGATCTTATCACACTTCACAGAAGAGGTAAGTGAAGATCCATAATGAGAAGTGACTTCTCCAAAGTCACTCATAGGCAAAACAGGGACTGAGGTTGTCGCATGAGGGATGGGACAAACGGGGCGTCTTATGCAGAGAGTGTGGTAAGAAAAGACAGGTGGCAGGCGAGGATGCTCCTACACCTGCATCCTCCCAGGAGATACCCGGGCCAGTCCCAGCCCAGCACCCACACTGCCCCACTCACCCTGGGTGGACTGCTCGGCCGCCTGCGTGCGCCGCACCTGAGCAAACACCTCCTCGCCAGGGCACCTCATCAGCGCCAGGTAGGCACTGATGCGGACCTCGGTGTCCTCCTCGGGGGCTTGGTAAAGGCGGGACAGCACTGATCTCTGGCTTGGGCAGAAGGACAGCCATCACTGGGAGCCTACCCTAGAGGGTCCAGTTCCTGGCTTGCCTTTGCTCCTGTGGGTGCCCCCACAGCCTCGCCCCAGCTCCCATAAATCCTCTACCATGGGCAACCTCCCCAACACACTGCCACCTGTGGCCAGTCCATGGGAGGCAGTGGGGTTTGCCAGCCATCTTTGCTCCCCAGTCCTCCCAGCCCAGAGCCTGGAAACAATATATATGTGTATGGCCGGATTCCAATAAAGCTTTATTTATAAAAACAACACACACGTGGAATATAAATATCACAGTGCTCCCGGGCCTCCTTCCTCACCCAGTGGCTCTCCCTCCACACCTGACTTCTCTCACATCACAGCCATCCAGCCACAGTTCATACAGCCATGTTTTCTAGACACTTAGTACCTACCACTAGACCAGGTGATAGCTAGACCTCATCTACCCGACACTTTCTAGTAAAGATTAATGTGTGAAATGCAGAACGTGTTAGTGAGCATAGGAAAGCATGACCGGGACTTGTGAGGTCCAAGTTCACATGAAACAATCACATGACTTTTAAGCCAAGGCCTACAGGACGTACAGAGGTGAGGCCTGGGGACATCAAAGATAACATGGCAAGGAGGGCGTGGTTTGAATGTAATGCACCCTATAGGCTCATGGTGGAACACTTGGTTCCCAGCAAAGTGGCACCATCTGGGAGGGCTGTGACACCTCTGGGTGGCGGAGCTCTGCTGGAAGAAGTGCATCCCTGGAGGCGGGCCTGCTGCTCTCTGCTTCCCCCCTGCTGATGGGATGTGGATTTCCTGCTCCTGCCATGCTGGACTCTGCCCCTCGGAACCGTAAGTGGAAAAAGACTCTTTCCTTCCCCAGGTTGCTTCTGCTCAGGTGTTTTGTTCCAGCAATGAGAAAGTAACCCACACAGAGGAGAAGCATGTGAAAAGGGCCAGAGGCAGGACAGAAACAAGGAAGAGTTGAGGGAGGCATAAAGGATAAGGCCAAGACGTGGTCCAGAGGCCAGGACTCGTAAGGACTTGACCTTAATTCCGATTGATAGAGATGAGTCAGGGGCTCCTAAGCTTTGTCAGCAAAGGGACGGATAATTTCTCTCTCAGGCTTTTCAGTCATGCAACCTCTCTTGCAAACATTTCACTCAGCAGTTGTTATAGGAACAAAGCAGTGACAGGTGACCCATAAATGAGCCTGCCAATAAAACTTTATTTACAAAAGTAGACAGCAGGCCATGAGGTAGTTCATGGCCTTGGGTCTACATCCATGGCTGCAGTAGCAGAGCTGGGGCATTTGACAGTGTTTGAATAGCTGGCTTCCTACACCAGATATGGGTTCTGGGAGAACAGAATTGTAGACACCTGCTCACATGAGTGCCTATGCTGGTTGCCTGTCGGTGTTTGGTAAACACGTGGTGGTAAATTGATCATTTAGCCCAACCTCAGCCCCAGTGAAAAAGCACAAGGAACTCACATCCACAGAGCAGGGGACCCTCCGGAAGGCCTGGATGGCTGCCAGCCGGATCTCCGGGGTGCCACCCCTCAGGACCGCACAGGTGCTCAGCATGGGGGCGAGGGCCGCAGCTGCCAGGCCAGCATTGCCGATCGCCTTCAGCACAAGCTGCAGCTTAAAAAGCATGGTGTTGGCACCTTGAGGTGGGAAAGGGTCCCCAGCCCCACCTGCTAGCTCAGGCCCCCTGCCTCGGTGTCCTCGCACCAGCCACACTCACCTGGACAGAATCTGCGGGGTGCTGGAAAGTGCAGTTCGCCCCTATAGCCACCGCCAGGATCCTCATGAGGGCACTGACCCCGGGAAGCTGCTCACAGGGCCCGTCCAGGGCAGCACAGAGGTTGTGCACAAGGGCTGAGATGCCAAGGAAGGCGCTGGGGCTGGCCCCAGGGGACTGCAGCAGAGGCTGGGAACACACACCAATCAACCCCACCGCATGCTTGGCACATTTCTGTGTGCTAAGTGGCCTCACTCCCTCAACACAGGTTACACTGAGACACTTCCTATACTCAGAGTGGTGCCCTTCCCAACCCAGCGTGGATAATGGCTCTGCACATGAAGATCTCTAGAAGCGTCCCAGGGGGCACTTAGGCGCACCCAGGGAGAAGCACCATGTATTGAGCTAAAGGGGGACAGGGACATTCCAATAATGTCTGGGACATTTTGGGTCATAACAATTGGAATTAGGAAGGCTGGAAATGTAACTCACTGGCAGAGTCCTTGCCTGACACACATCAATCAGAGAGTGGAGAGGCACGTTTTTGAGACTCAAACCTAGCACTCACTAAGTGTGGTGGTACATGTCTATAACCCAGCACGCAGGAGACAGAGGCAGAAGAATCGATCTTTCAGGTCAGTCTACGTTATAGATAGTAAGACTTTGACTCAACCCTTACTTCCTGGAAAAGAAATCTCTGGCACTGTATCCTATGGGAATACAGCACTGTTTTCCTGCTGCATCCCTGGGTCACGTCCTTCTGGCCCATCAGGATGGAAGCCCGAGAGGAAGGCTAGGGTCTGAGTAAGGACCAGGACTCACCAGCAGCGTGTGCACCATGGCATCCGTGGGTTGTGGGAGGAAAGCCAGAGACCAGAGCCACACCTCAGACTCCTTGGCATCCACCTCCTGAGCTGAGATGAGCTTCATCATGAGGCCCACGCAGGGCTCCGTGCCACAGGAGGGCAGGGCGTCCAGCAGGGGTTGTCTGAGAGGACACCAGGGTGAGCCAGGTTCCCTGAGCCCTGTTACCACCCCAGGCTCAGCAGCTCCTTGGTGCCTGCTGCTCAAGGCAACCTGCAAACCCAGGAGCTCCTCCTCCTCTCCGGGAGACCCAGAGAGGCAAATGGCAATGGTCCCATCACACAGCAGCCTTCAATGAACCCTCCAATGCTCTCACCAAACCTATGTTGTTTCACTATTGGTTGGTATTTTTGCTTGCACGGTGCTCAGCAAACACTCTACCACACACCCCCAGCCCCCTTTATCACTTTTTTTTTTGGTTTGGTTTGGTTTTTATTTTTTTGAGATAGGATCTTGCTCTAGCCCAAGCTGACCTAGAATTCACTATATCTGCTCAGGGTGACCTTGAACTCGCAGCCTACCTCTGCCTCCCTAGTGCTGGGATTCAAGGCGTGCACCACGGTGCATGGCTTTTTACTTTTTGAGACAGGGTCTTTCTAAGTTGCCCAGGCTGGCCTTGAACTCACTCTGTAGCCCTTGAGCTCACAATTAAGCTCAGGTAGGCCTTGAACTTCAGCCTCCTGAGTAGTTGAGAATACAGGCCTGAGCCACGGGGGCCTAGCAAGGAATTTATTTTTATCATCTTCTTTCCTCCTTCCTCCTCCTCCAGTTTTGAGATTACAAAAAGTTGGGAAGGCCCAAAAAGACATTAAACTC
The DNA here is from genome assembly GCA_004024765.1 of Zapus hudsonius. Taxonomy (NCBI): domain Eukaryota; kingdom Metazoa; phylum Chordata; class Mammalia; order Rodentia; family Dipodidae; genus Zapus; species Zapus hudsonius. The sequence goes on along the minus strand of PVHP010015870.1, from coordinate 28,255 downwards.
CCTTTGTAGATTGGGGGCAGAATGAGGGTGGAAATGACTGGCTGAGAGTGGGGGAGGTTTCAAGGTCACAGCCACTGAGGCAGGCAGTTTTGAAGCATGGGGGTCCTAGAAGCCATGGGTGGGACGAGGTTGAGCCCCCAACACTGCACACACCATCTGATCTATAAACAGTCCCGCTTGCTGATCTGTGAGATGGGGCTGTCGGTGACTAGAGCCAATCCTCAGAGAGCTTCTAGTTCCCTCGTCCATCTGGGGAGCTGGGATGGGGAGGGGCAAGGACGACAGAACTCTTTCTCAAGAGTGCTGGCCTTCCCATATCCTGAGGTCTAGGGGCTCATGGGAATATCCAGGGTGATCAAGAGGGCGTGTTCCCTAGAGAACTCATGCTAAACATTCCCTCTACCTATCACATCACAAAGACAGGTCCAAGTCAAAAATCAGCATTATTTAAGCCTGTACAAATTGAAGGCAGAGAAGTACAGACTCCTGGGTTCACGTCCCCACTCTGAGGTGCGCATGGTGATGCAGGCCAGTAATCTCAGCACTCTGGAGGATGAGACAGGAGTTTGAGACCAGCCTGGGCTATATTCACCCTGTCTTCAAAAACAAACATAATCCCTGCTCTGCTGTGTGAGCTTGGGCAAGTTTCCTAACTGCTCTGTGCCTTGCTTTCTGGTTTCATTAACAACACTACCACTTATCCACAGGGTTACTGTGAGGGTTCAATAAGCATTTATGGGGAAAGGGGTGGAAAAGAAACCCATACATTCGTTACCACATTACGTGCAGTGACGTGACAGCCAAGTTGATTTTGTGGAGGGCAGGGAAGCTTCCTTCATGTTTTGGAGTCAATAAAAATCGTTGCAGGTCTCCAGATTTGGGGGTTATTTATTTATTTTTTGGCATCGTGTGCATGCATGTGGACATATATGTGTGGACATGGGTTTCTGTGCGCATGTGTGCACGTGGAGACCAGAGGTTGACATCTGGTGTCTTTCTTCCTCACTCTCCACCTTGGTTTTTGAGGCAGGGTCTTGCACTCAACCCAGGGTTTGCCAATTTGGCCAGACTTGCCAGTGAACCCAGGAATTCTATCTCTGCCTCCCCAGTACTGGGATTCCAGGCCCACACCACCATACCTGGCTTTTATGTGGGTGCTGGGGTTCCAAACGTCAGTACCTTGCCCACTGAGCCCTCTCCCTAGCCCCTCGCTAGGTGTTTCTGAGAGTCCTTGAAGAAGCTTGCAAGTTTATGTTCTGTATGGCAGAGTCTCGGTTGGTCCTGAGATGTCCCCAGCATGGGCACTCAGGTCTTTAGAGTGAGGTCCTCAGAAGGACTCCTGGGTTTGCGAGTCCCCTTACATCCCTCCCTGGTCCCTGCTAGGCTGAGGCTAGGAATGGGATCCCAGCCTGTCCCACTGCATACTGACATCACCCCAGCTTGCAAGCTGTTGGTGGGGGGAGAGAAGAGCCATCTTAATCTGGTGGACCTTCTTCCCCTTCTTGTCTCAGTCCTATAGAGCTTGGGTCACCTCGTGGGAAACTGAGCTCCCCACTTAATTTCCTTGGCACACGTCCTCAAACAGGACAAGCCAGCATCATCCATCCCGCCTGGGAACCTTGCACAGTGCAAAGGCCATGCCATCCCACCCGGTGACCCCGCCCCACGGCAGCCTGCCCCTGGTCCTTACCCTCTGTCCCAGCATTTAAAGGATGTTTGCTGCCAGACTTCCATCAGCTCATCCACAGAAAGGCCCTGGAGCTCAGACACCAGCATCAGGAACAGTTCAGTGGCCTGGAGGGTCAGAGAAGGTAAGGTGGGGCACCTGGCCAGCAGGAGGAGCCCCAAGGTCTCCGGCCTATCCCCTGCCTCCAGGCACAATTACATGAAAATGGGATGCTCATTATGTCCTGGAAGGTGAGGTCTTCCAGACCTGGCATATGCAGCTACTTTTTAAATTTTTAAGAAATATTTTATTTATTTATTTGCGAGAGAGAGAAAGACAGACAGAGAGAATGGGTGCACCAGGGCCTCCAGCCACTGCAAATGGACTCCAGACACATACGCCACCTTGTGCATCTGTCTGTATGTGGGCACTGGGGAATCGAACTCAGGATCTGAATCAGCTTTGCAGGCAAACACTTTAACCACTAAGTCATCTCTCCAGCTCCTACTTTTTAAATTTTGATTCATTTATCTGCATGTGCACACACACATACACATACACAGACATGCATGTGCATCAGAGCACCAGGGCCTCTTGCCATTTCAAATGAATAACAGACACTTGCACCACTATTTGTGTCTAACCTTACATGGGTGGCGTAGGAATTAAACCTAGGCCAGTAAGCTTTATAAGCAAGTGCCTTTGACTACTGAGCCATCTTCCGAGCCCCCACTGGCTGCCTTTACTCCCTCATCTAGCGAACACCGTGCTGCCTCTCTGCATACCAGGCTCTGTGCTAGGATGTGGCAGATGGCAGGTGCACCACCATCCCAGCACTCAGAGGCAGAGACAGGAGGACAGCTGTGAGGGTGAGGCCAGCTGCGGCTATAGAGCCAGACCCTGTGTCATGGGCTAGATTTTTTTTTCAGGTAAGGTCTCGCTCTAGCCCAGGCTGACTTATAATTCACTATGTAGTCTCAGACTGGCCTCAAACTCACAGCGATCCTCCTACCTCTGCCTCCCGAGTGCTGGGATTAAGGAGATGCCACCTTGTCCAGTGAGTCCTGGTGTCACAAAGCCAAAAGTAAAGGAAAAGAGCCTTCGACTCTGCCTGTGTGGATCTCAGCATCTAATAAGAACCCAGTCTCAGGCTGAGGAGATGGTTCAGTGAGTGAAGTACTTAGCCCACAAGCACGAGGAGCTGAGCTTGACCCCCAGAACCCAGGTTAAAATGTAAGGCATGGGTTAGGGAGATTTAGGGAGATGGGAGAAGGCGGCCTGAGGTTCAGCATTTTTGCCCATCTCCCTGGTATAAATGTTCCAGCTGTAGTCAATTTCAGGACACCAATGGGCAGGAACTATAGATCTCCTCAGGCAACATGTGATCTGGGGTCAGCCATACAAGTACAAGACGATATTCTCATTCCTAATACAGAGGCCAGAGAGGGTTGGGAGCACTTCCTCCCTTCATTTCTAAGCTAACTCATTTCCAATGAAAGCTGGTAGAGCTATTTCAGTAATAGCTATTGTTCCAGAGTTAATGACCTGCAAGGTTTCAGGCACCCTAAACACCTTGTCACGAACTGGTATGGTTTCCAAAGCCCTTGACTGGGGTGTGACTCAGAGATAGAGTGCTTGCTTAACATGCATGAGGTCCTGGGTTCTGACCCCAGCACGCAGCCCCCCAAGAAAAAAAGGAAGGAAGGAAAAAGGGAGAAAAAGAGGAAAGAAAGAAGAAAGAAAGGAAGAAAGAAAGAAAGAAGAAAGAAAGAAAGAAAGAAAGAAAGAAAGAAAGAAAGAAAGAAAGAAAGAAAGAAAGAAAGAAAGAAAGAAAGACAGACTACTTGGCTGTATACAATTGGCATTTAATAAATGCGTGGGTCTTGGGTTTCCTGGTCTCAGAATATTGAATAGTGGTGGGAAGTGTGCCCTGCCTCTCTCCCAGCCACTCTGACAGGTGGTCCCTCCTCCTGGCCCCCTGGTGACACCTTCTTCCTTGGCCATTTCCAATGCTATTCCCACATCACAGGCACCAGGGCCCCTGGAGGGGCGAGAGGGGAGTGTGCTCTCCATGGGGCATTGAGTCCTGGTTTTGTTTCTGGACTGAAAACAAATCTTGTCTCAGGCCACCAGCCATGGGGAGGGGCGGAGGCATTGTAGGCTGAAGCCTGTAACACCATCCCCTGGCAACGAAGGCAGGGTATGGGCCAACGTGTCCCTGAAAAGCTGGGAAACTCACCCCTCAGCCCCGGGGAGCCTCCTGGGGAAGTAACTGGTGTCCTCTTTAGTGCTATGAAAACAGGTCAGCTACCCAGAGTCCTCCAGGGCAAGCACTGCAGGTCTCGCAGGCACCTCACCCTGAGCAGTCTGGGATCAGGAGTACTCTCAGGCAGGATAAGAGAAAACAGGCCTGTGCTTTCTTTCCCATGTGTCCTGACGCTGGGCAGTGCAGTGGTCAGAGCTCAAGTGTTCAACTGGGACCACAGCGCTAGCTGGAGACAGCTATCTGGTTGCCATGACTACGGGCAGAGAAGCCGCTGGTATCCAGGGGGTAGAGGCCAGGAATGCCACAATGCACTGGATACCCCCACCTCCCAACAAAGAATGCTCAGACCCAAGACAGAAGCAGTGCCCAGGGTGACAAGCTCTGCTGTGGACGGAGCCAGGCTGCTGGGTGAGCTGCCCGGCTTTGACAATGGTCTCTAATCATAAAATGTGCACCAAGATAAGAATATTACGGAGGATTACATAATACAGATGAAGTCCTTAGCTTATGGTTTAAGCATGTAAAAAGCTCTCAGTAAACATATACTGGCCTTAAAGAGGTATGCCCATGTCCTCAGCCTCAGAGCCATGAATGTGGCCTTTATTTACAAAGAGTCTTTGAGAAGTAATTAAGGGTCTTGACAGGGGATCACCCTGGAGCATCTAGGTGGCTGTCAATCCTATAACGGAGCATAGCCCTTCCCCAGAGACTTTCCCACACGCGCCCTCTTACATGGGGTCCTGAATCCCATCGCCATCCCCAGCCTCAGAAACACTGCTGACAGAAGGGGCGCTTGGGGTTACTGGGCTGGCTCAGTTGGCAGAGTGCTCGCCTAGTATGTTCACAAACATGCATTTAATCCCTAACACCACAGAACTGTGACAGCACTCAGGAGATTCAAGGTCATCCCTGGCCACGTAGTGGGCCAGCCTGGGCTACATGGAAGGAAGGGAGAGAGAGAGAGAGAGAGAGAGAGAGAGAGAGAGAGAGGAGGAAGGAAAGGGGAGGGAAGGGAAGGGAAAAGAAAGGGAAGGAAAAGAAGAAAAGAACAATAGAGCAGACCAGAACAGAAAGGAAGGGAGAGAAGGAAGGAAGGGAGGAGGCAAGGAAGAAAGGAAGGGAAGGGCAGAAAAGGAAGAAAGACAAGACACTGCTAACATTCCAAAGGAAGAGATCAGGCAGACATCCATACGCCTTCAGAGCCACCCTGGGCATGGCATCGAGAGTCACCCCTTGACTTTAAACAGCCAGGGATCCTGGGGGCTGGGGGCTGGGCCATGCTTCTCACTTGGTTATGGTTACCCTGGGTGCTGAGATCTGAAAGTAAGATTTCCCAACAGGTCTCCAGGCCCAAAGGTCCAAGAAGATGACGAGCCAGGCCTCCCCTCTGCCTTTACCCTGGGGCACTGGCTCAGCAAACACTGTCTAGAGCTGGTCCCCTTCCTTGCTTTGGCGACCAGGAATAACTGTGCAGTGCATGACCAAAGCAAGCCACAGAAGAGCTGGAGGGGTCAGGCTTGCCCTGGGCTGGAGAAAGCTCTTACTCACCTCAAAGCTCGTGGGCTGAGTCAGGCACAGCCTCCTCACTAATGCAGCTGCCGTGGTCACCGTGGCCAGGGACGATGTCTCTTCCCATTCGTACTGCAAGCTGCTTGGAGATACGCCTTCATTGCCTGGACCTGAGGCGGGAAGGCCATTTGGGGGAACGCCGAGAGTGCCAGAGAGCTACCCCCCAATCCTGCCAATATGTCATTCAGCTTGCAAGATGTAACAGGAGTATGTCAGAGTTAAGAGTAGAAGAGAAGGCATAACAGGTGCCCATTCACGGGGGATGTCAGATGAACAGGTGAGAAAGAAAGAGAAAGAGAATTATTGCCAGCAGCAAAAGAGAAGAAATAACCTAAGCACTCATCCATCAGGGCCTGGGCTATGGGAGTAAAGTGTGTATTTAGCACTCAAGGCCCTGGATTCTGTCCCAGCATCGCACTGGAAAAGTGACTTCCTCGGAGAAGCCAGTTATGGCTGTTCAGTCATCTCTCCCAGGTATCAGGGTCTCTAGCTACCTTGCCAGTGGAGGCCCTCTCCCTAGGGGGTGCCAGCTGATCATGTGGTATCTCTCTTCCCAGAACCCAGGCAGTGCCTGGCACAAAAACAGAAGCCCACTTGTATCTCAGGAGGACCTCCCTGCCAAAGCTAGAGACCAGACCACTCCATCTCCATGACAACATCCTGGAGAAAAGGACAGGAACCTGCAGAGCAGCTGAGCAAGGCTGAGTTTGGAGGAAGGATAAAGACTTATTTCAGACCTGGGTCTCTGGGGAATCCCAACTCTGTAAGGAAGGGACGGGACGGCATGGCATGGAGCCGTGTGCAAGACACTACTCTCCAGGTCTTTAGCTAAAGGCTGCTCCAAGTTCCTTAATCCCTGGTAGCCTGTGGGTGGGCAGCCATGTCTTCACTTCTAAGGAAACTGAGGCACTAAGAAGCCAGCTCAGGGGAAAAGCCAGATATAGAAGGCCACACTGTGCAACACAGAGACAGGAAGCCAAGCAGTGGGTGCTGGGGGATAGGAGGACCAGAGGATTGGGTGAGGGCGTGGCTAGTGGATAAGGAGCACTCTTTGGAGGTGATAAAAATATTCAGAAGTGGGCCATGAAGAATCACAGCTCTGGGCTGGAAGGATTGCTCAGTGGTTAAGGAGTTTGCCTGCAAAGCCTAAAGACCCAGGTTCGATTCCCCAGTACCCATGTAAAACCAGATGCACAAAGTGGCATGTGCATCTGGAGCTGGTTTGCAGTGGTTAGAGGCCCTGGTGTGCCCATTCGCTCTCTCTCTTTCTCTTTCTCTGCTTGCAAAAAAATAAAATTAAAGTTAAATGCACAGCTCTGAATGTACTGGAAACAACACAAAAATGCACACTTTATGATTTTGTTTTGTTTTAGGGTTATTTGCAACATGGTCTTACACAGAAGACTAAGCTGGTCTTGAACTCTCAGTGATCCTCCTGCCTCAGCCTCCCAAGAACTGGCCTTACAGGCATGATCCACCATGACTGGCTTGAGCTGCATGTCTTACTAAAGACACTTAAACAAAAAGATGAATTCCAGTTGGATTGGGGATGGAGCTAAGTTATAGAGCGATTACCCACCTTGCATGAAGCCCTAGGTTCCATCCTCACTATGGGAGAGGGAGAGAGAGAGAGAGAGAGAGAGAGAGAAATCCCAGTTCTTGGGAAGCTGAGGCAGGAGGATCAAGAGTTTGGGGTCAACCTGGCTACTTAACTAAATCTTGTTTCAAAAAAAAAAATTAAAATACCAAGAACCATTTATTTCTGTATTCACACAGCTAACTAGGTTTCAAACACAGAGGGGAAAAAAAAATCTTCCCCAACCCAGACATGGGCTTTTTTGTTTGTTTGTTTTGTTTTCCATGAAAATTGTTGCAGAGAACCAAATTGCAGGAAAGCCAAATATTAGCAGGAACTTACTAGAATGTCAGAAATCCTGAACCAGTTTGTGCCCAAAATAAATACTATACAGTGTCACTGAATTTAATAACAGATTCTACAAAAGCTCGGACCAGAAGATTCCATTTGCCTGAGGAAGACCCTGGGAGGAAGGCCAATGACAAACCAGTGCCACCTAAGCCAGGAAAGTCAGGGGAGAAGCTTCTAGTAGGAGTTAACTCTCCAGACAATGACCTCTTCCAGAATGGTTCAGGGGTGGGGAAGGCTTGCTTGGGCCCTCCAGGGTCTCCACATTCACCCTCCTACCTAGGCCATAGGGTCAACCATCGGGAAAGAGGGAGTCACCTGTGGGGGCTGGATCGTGGGCCACGGCATGCAGCAGCGAGATGGAGGAAAGGGCCCTGGTCTGCACAGTGCTGGCATTCTGGGCCAGGGGCCCCGCCATGTGCAGCTCCTTGCAGACAGACTCCCTCAGCACACCAGCCCTGAAGCTCTGCAGGCAGCTCAGATGAGAGGTCAGACCAGGCTGCTGGACCAGAGGGCGAGAGAGCTCAGGCCAGGACTGCTGACCCAAGACACCAGAATCTGCTAGAGCAAGGTGAGGGGCTGAGGGGCAGCCTGGGGGGGGGACTGAGAGTGACATCGGGAGAGAAAAGGACAGCAACCAGCAGGAAGAAGCGAGCATCAGTTGGAGAGAGAAGAGCAGTGGGGGCATCCATGGGCCATTTCTTGTCCTCGCTCACATGTCCACTATCCAGAACACACTTCTATCTTCAGGGACAGACAGGGTGAGGAGGGGCAGGGGAAGTGGGGTGACCATGAGAAATAGAAGGGAGAATGGAGGAGGGGGGAGAAAGAAGGGACAAGGAGAGACAAAGGGAGGCAGGAGGGAAAAGAGAAGGGAGAGAGAAAGGGAAAGGGGAGGAAGGAAAAGGAAGAAGGAGAAAGAGGAATAGAGGAGGGAGAAGAGAGGAGAGGAGGGAGGAAGAGAAAGGAAGGAAGAGGAAAGAAAGAGGAGAGAAAGGGGAGGAAGAGGAGAGGCAGGAGAAAGGAACAGAGGAAGAAAGGAGGAGGGACGAGACGAAAGGCGAGAAAAGACAGAGGACGTAGGCTGGGCAGAGCCATACCACCCCTGGCAAGAGCTGGGCAGACCCACACTCACCACCCCTGGCAGGAGCTGAGGGTGCAGGGAGGAGCGTGCTGTGCGCAGGGAGCACCGTGTTAGGTCCTTGGTCTTGAGTATCCAGTCCCCTTGGCGCTGGTACGTGGTGGGACACTGGCCCAGGATGTCCACCTGGACAGACAAGTCAGCCACTCCCGTGCCACTCCACCCCACCATCACCCCCTCTTGGCTCTGGCTAACCTCCTCGAAGGTCTCTGGGCTGTGGACCCCTGGGTGGCTCTGCACAAGGCTGAGAACTGCCCGCTTCACATTCAGTGCCCAGCGGGGCTCCGAGCGGTGGGGACACAGGCGGGCCACGCGCCCAGCACGCAGGGTGAAGAAAAGCGGCTCACGGCCCAGGGAGACACTGCAGAAAGACGGCAAGGCTCAGATCACAGGGAGCACCCGAGTGCTCCACATCCCCAAACAGCCTGGCTTCCTTCCCACTGCTCTCCTCAGCTGGAGTGGTGGTGCTCCAAACCGCCCCAGGCTGGTCACCACGTCCCAAGGGCTCCCTTGTTTCAAAGCTTCCCATTGAATCCCAAATCTGTCACCCCAAAGGACACACCAGTCGCACTTGGACCGGCACCAGAAATGTGCTAATGCTCACCTGCAGAAAAGAAGCCTGCCCGCCTGCCATCTATGCCCTCCCTGGAATGTCACCTGCCAGGGAAGAAGGACCCCAACATAGGAAAAAGACAGACTTCATCCAAAACCTACCTCCCTGTCTTATTTAGTTATTTGTTGGTTTGTTTTAGAGGCAGGCCCCAGGCTGACCTGGTACTCACTATATAGCCCCAGGCTGGCCTCTAACTCACCATGTCCACCCACCTCAGCCCCCCAAGTGCTGGGACTAAAGATGGGCACCACCATGCCCAGCTTAGTGATTTTTGACACAGGGTCATGTGTAGAGCCTCATGTAGTTCCCTATACAGCTGAGGCTAGCCTTGAACGCCCGATCCTCCTGCCTCTACCTTCCAAATGCTGGGTTAAAAGCACGTACCACTCCTCCTGGCTAGCGATTTATTTATGATTTGCTTACTGAGCCAGGGTCGCACATAGTCCACACTGACCTCAAACTCATGATATAGCTACAGGTGACCTTGGGGTTTTTATCCTCCTGCCTCCACCTCCTGAGTGCAGGAATGACAGGCCGATCACGCTCCGTTTTATGCAATGCTGGGGATCAGCAATGGGCTCCCAGGATGCTCAGCAAACGCTCTATTGACTAAGCTACATCTCCACACTCCCCTATACTATTATTTTTTAATGCATTTTCTCCAGTATGGGGGACCGAACCCAGAACCTTGCCCATGCTAGGCAATGACTCTACCACTGAGCCACATCTCTAGCCTCTTGTTGTTGTTCCTTTTTATTGATAAACAATCCAACTAAGATGCTCAGGCTGGCCTTGAACCAATGATCCTCCTGTCTTAGCCTCATGCCAAGCCTCCGCCACCAGGTCCCCACCTTCTTCTAAGGGCCCACCTGTGACTCCTAGTAGCCATTTTATCCCCTCCCCAGCCTACAACCCTCCTCCCTCCCGTTCCCAGACCTTGGGGCTCTGGGGACACTTGCTTTTTTCGGTGACACCTTTGTGCCAATAATAAATGCATTTATGCCTTTTCCATTGCCTTCCTGTGGACACCGTTTGAGAGAGCCAGCTATGGAGTTGGCCTGAGCAGAGCTGATCTGCTCCCCTGAGCCTCTCAGGGAGTCTCCCCGTTACAGACAAGGACCTGAGGCTCAGGCAGTAGAGTGGCTTAGCTCCAGCCATGGCTGGGATGTGGACCAGGGTGATTGGCTCCAACCAGTGTCAGAGGCCTTAGGACCGCTGGAAGTGGCTTGAGATTTGTCATTGTGAAACAGGCGTTTCGAAGCTGTTTGCTGGGCTGGAGAGATGGCTCAGTGGTTAAGGTACTTCCGGCAAAGCCTAATGACCCAGGACCCACCTAAAGCCAGATGCACAAAGTGGCACATGCATATGGAGTTTGTTTGCAGCAGCTGGAGGTGTGCCCATTCTGTCTGTCTTTCTTCTATCTTTTCCTGCTGTTTTGTTTGGTTTTGTTGCATTTTTGTTTTTTGAGGTAGGGTCTCACTCTATCTAGCCCAGGCTGACCTGGAATTCACTCTGTAGTCTCAGGCTGGTCTCGAACTCACAGCAATTCTACCTCTGCCTCCTGAGTGCTGGGATTAAAGGTGTCGCCATCACGCCTGGCTCTCTGCTTTTTTTTTAAATAAACAATATTCAAAAAATCTATGTTTGGGGCTGGAGAGATGGCTCAGCAGGTAAGGCACTTGCCTCCAGTGCCTAAGGCCCCTGGTTCAATTCCCCAGGACCCACATAAGCCAGACCCACAAGGTGGTGGCCCTGGTTCTCTCTCTCTCTCTCTCTCTCTCTCTCTCTCTCTCTCTCTCTCTCTCTCTCTCTCTCTCTCTGCTTGAAAATGAATAAATAAAATATTTTTTTAAAAAAATCTATGTTTGCTAAAAAGCACTGAAGTCTCACTGTAGCTCACAAGGGGACTAAGGCAGGAGGAACCTCTGCCTTCATTTTGTGTCAATCTATTTTGGGTCACTTGGTACCTCAGCATTAGAGCCTGCTGATTGTTCTAGAAGCATCTATCTAATCCCACTCTCACCCTCCAAGGCTAAAGGCAGAGTGGGAAGTCACTGCCCTCCACCTGCAGTCACCTAGAACTCTCCATCAGCAAAACTTTAAAAGACAGATCACTCCCCCCCTCCCAGCCTGTTAGATCACAGCAAATGTCCTACATCAAGCCACACCCGCCCACAGAGGCCCTGCCCTACCCTCACTCCTGCTGTGACCAGAAGCAGTCTTTCTCCTGTCACAGAACCTGTCCCCCTTCTGCCCAAGCCTCAGCTGACCACTGGTGTGTACTTACCTGCTGCTTTGGAGGGGAGGTCCCTTCTTTGTCAGGTGGGCGCTATTGGAATTGTCCTTTAGTGTGTCCCCAGAATTATTTGCCAGTGTTAATAAACCTTTTGGCCTAAAGGACAGTCTGACTGAGTGTCCCTCTGTCATGGTGGATTCCAGAGAAGGACACTGAGTCAGTTGGTTTATGTCACTACTCCACCTTTGATCTGTTGAATGGAGTCACTCTGACTAAATCTCTCTCCTGAGCCTAGCTTGTGGGACCACTTGCCCAGCGTTTTTGATAACCCTGCTGGTTATAGTCATTCAAACAAGGAAACCAGGAGCTCAGGGATCCCATGAGCTCAGGAGGCTCTGGGAGCAGGCTTGAGCCAATGCCTTCGGGCCCAGCCCTCACCTGTGCTGGTCCCTGGCAGAGAAGGGGACAGGAGGAGGGATGCTGGGCCTGCATCCTTGTGTGGGTACAGACAGATAATCCAGGAGCCCCAACCAAGCCTCAAAAGTGTCCCAACTTCTACCTCCCTTGGGAGGCTCAGGTTCCTCCTTCTTTGATGGGTGTCTGGAAGGGTCCTAAAGCAGTGCCCTGGGTCTCAGGCCCAGGGCTCCTCCCCTCCCAGAATACAAGTGTCAGTCTGGCCTCAGGGAAGTGACAATCCCCAGGGCCCCCTGACTTAGCATGTCTGATGAGGAGCTGGGGCACAATAGGCCCCTTGAAGGAGAAGTCCCTAAGCCTTTCAGCCAGAACCCATCTGCCCCTGACCACATCCCCTGTCCCAGTATTCCTGGACAAAGGCTTTATTTCTTAACAAATGAATTTGCAATAAAAAGGAAGAGACATCAGCCCGGATGAGGTTGTCTTCAGGCTGGCTGTCCCTCTGAGCTCTGAGAGGCCACCGAGCCAGACAGGGAGTCCTGGGAAACCAGCCCAAAGGAGAATTCCAGGCTTGGCTGGGTCACAAAAGGGCAGCTTAGCCTGGGGAGAGCAGGATGTGAGCCTCTCCCTCCTCCACAGACTGGGGGAGGGGATACAGGCTGGCCTCAGTGGGCCCTGGGATCAGAGTCTTTCAGAATCTACACAAAACTCTGCCCACTTGGTGAGTGGCAGGTGTGTGTCACCTGTCTGCTGGCTAGATAGACACTTGTCATCTGACAAGTGGAATATGGGGAGAGTCCCCTCCACCAGGTAAGAGGCCACTTGCGGTAATCTGGAGTCTCCCCAAGGCTCCTGCATCATGACAGCTCAACGATCTTATCACTGGTCTATTCTGGGATAGAAAGATGGAGAAAGTGATGGACAGGAGGAGAGAGGGAGCCCTTTTCCTTGGAGTCTGGTTGAACCCTCACAGCACAAGCAGAGCTGGAATTCAGCACAACTGACAATTGCTTAAGGCCTTTTTCCCTTCCCAGCTGTAAGCCCACTCTGTTCTGAGAACCTCTCTCTGCAGAAGCAACTGTTCTCTAGCAGGTAGAAATCCCATCCGAGGCACCGTTCAACCTACCCTACACTTCCACTCATCAAAGGGGAAAGAAAAGCATTTTTAGCCATCTTTTAAAATATAACTTGAGAGCCATCAACACGCACAAAAAGCTAAAGCTAAGATATTTAAATGGGACCCTCCCTCCAGGCACCTTCTGGAGCCTCTTGCTCCTAACCCTCATGCTTCAAATCTATATTAAAATATATTTAATGAAGCCCCATGGAGCTGGGGAGATGGCTGGGAGGTGCTTGCTGTACAAGCCTGCCAACCTGAGTTAAGTCCCCAGCACCCATGTAAAGTCAGATGCAAAGTAGCGCACGTGTCTGTGATCCCAAAGGGTACGTGGTAAGGGAAGGTAGAGACAGCAGAATTTGGAAGCTCTCAGGCCGGCTAGACTGTTGTCAAAGGTGGTGGAAGGAGAGGACAAGACACTTGTCCTCTGATCGCCACACCCATGCTGTGGCACACACCCATATACATTTCACATTTGGGTCATGAGAACCTGGCTGAAGACTGGGCTATCCATGGTCCCCTACCACAAAGACTGATCCAGACAACCCACGGAGGAGGATATCCAGCTGACTGGGGATGGGGAGTAGAAGCAATGAGGAATTGGGGATAACAACTCATTGTTGGCCCACTAAACAATGTAACTCATTATGGTCAATTAAAAAAAAATTAAAAACAAAAACAAAACGACTCCGCTTCACACTGGCTGGTCCTGAAATTCTTTTCTGCACCAAAGCCAGGAATCTAGGTTCGCCTGAGTTGAAGTCCCTAAGATATTAAAGGAACTCCTCGGGCTGCTGAACCTGACAGTGTGGAGCCAGTTGTGTCACTGTCCCCTCAATACTGACCGAGCACATCTGGAAGCCCAGCCCTTGGGAGGCGGAGGTGGTCGGATCAAGGGTTCAAGGCCAGTCTTGGCTGCAGAGTGAGTTTGGGCCTCAGGAGTCTGAGTCCCTGTCTCAGAACAGGAGCTGAACCAGAGAGAAACTTTGAACTTCAGTTCAAGATGGCATCTCTTCAGCTTGAGTCCCCTTTCCTAGACTTTCCACCTCAGAGCACCTAGGGTCCAAGGGGTCACACAGGCAGCTTACCTTAAACTCTCTGACTCTTTCAGATCCTCGACCTGGGGTCCCAGGAGAGATGTCACCCGGAACTCCTGGAGCTGAAGCACAGAATACTGTCAGCTGGTGGCCTCTCTTGGGGACCCCAAGACCTCACCTACACCCCTTCCACAAACAACACACTTCCTGGGTGTGAATGTGAAACGTCCCCTGAGTGAGCGCACTTAGTGCCTCCAATAGGCACCGAAATGGTTAAGATAGCTAATGGTATGTTTTCTGTATTTGACCACACCTGTATGAGTCCACTGAAGAGAAGGGCAAGAAGCCACTGAGGTCGGGGGTCAGGGACAGGATGGGGGCAGTGCAACAAGACACAGCGGACCCTCAGCTGCGCACCAGGGCCTGTGCCAGCCCTGACTTGGGGGCAAGCCTCCTACTCTACTCTGATGCCCCTTGGCTGATGTCCAATGCCTTTCTGCCTGCTGGGGCTCAAGCCTGGCCTCACACAGCTCTGGTGGACACACTTGATTTTCACAGGAGCCGATAAGCGAGCACCATGCCCTCCACACACAAATGGGGAAACTGAGGCTAAAGAGACCCGCAGCTACCTGAGGGGACCCGGACTCCATGAGACTCTGGAATAAGAGTCTGCCTGGCTTTTCTTTTCTTTTTTTCTTTTGAGACACTGTACTTGAACTGTGTAGCAGAGGGTGGACCTTGAGGTTCTGATCCTCTGGCCTTCCAGGTGTGCGCCACCACATCTGGTTTATGTGGTGCTGAGGATGGAACCCAGGGCTTCCTGCATGCAACCAAGCCCTCTACCAACTGAGCTACATTCCCGGCCTGCCCAGCTTCAAAGGGGAGGAGGCCACGGGCTGCTACCAGTCTCTACTTGCTCCAGGGGCCATATCCTTAAATGCCATTCAGACCTTGTCAGAACGGATCCCCCCCCCCCCAGACTGCTGTTCTCTTCACATCAGGCCCCCGGGCATGGAAGCTGCCAGCTACCCATCACCCACCCCTTCTGCCACCAGGCTCCTCCTCTCCCCACAGGGGATCTCCATGTACAGGTCTGGAGGCTTCACCAGAAGCACCCAGTTGTGTGTGTGTGTGTGTGTGTGTGTGTGTGTGTGTGTGTGGTGTATGCACATATATGTGCCCATGAGGTGTCCATGTGCTAGCCTGCAGCAGGGTGAAGTGGCCAGAGGCATATGGTGCACCCCTCCATCCCTCTCCTACTCATTATTACTTGAGCTGGGGTGTCTTACAGGTCCCAGAGCTTCCTGTCTTTTCATGAGCCCCAGTAATTCCCCAGCCTCCGCTCCTGGGGTTAGATGTGGGTGACAATACCCGCCTGTTTCTGCGGGTCCTGGGGATTGAACTCAAGGGGTCTCTCAGGCTCCTTAAGCCCTCGTGCTTGAATAGAAAATGCTCTTAACCACTGAGTCATCTCTCCAGCCCGATTCTTATCTTTTTTTACACTCAAACATATGTGGGCTGGGGAGATGGCTTAACAGTTAAAGGTACCTGCTTGCAAAGCCTGCTGGCTCTGGTTTGATTCCCTGGTACCCATGTAAGGCCAAGATGTACAAAGGGGCATTGCAGTGGCAAGAGGCCCTGGAACATCTATTCATTCTCACTCTCCCTCCCTGCTCTCTCCTCACAAATAAACAATATTTTTTAAATATGCAATTGACCTCCAAAAGCCTGTGAAATTTTCATTTTCTCTGGCATCTTGTCACGTTATATTGTCAGATTTCCCTCAGTGCTAAGAATAACGCAAACACTTGTGTAATGGGGAAGCCTGGGTCTGGGGGAGACAATCAACAGCTTTCAAATTCGGCCAAATTTTCCACTTAGTGAGGGGAGCCCTTGTCTGGAACTTGGGATGCAGGGCGATAGGCACCAGATCCCATACTCTTGGGCTCCCAAGACAAGATGCACTATGGGAACGACTGACGGGGAGGCTACTAAAAATAGAATCTAGGTAATCCAGAATTGTGTATATTTGTTAACCTACACTGACCTCACTCTCCGATGGAGATTATGTTTGTGTTTTTCAGGATGCAGTAAGAGAGCTGAGGCCCATCTAACCCTACCAACCGACCGTAGGCTAATAGCTGAGATCCTGGCAAGAGAGGAGCCACCACAGTCATATCGTGGAGGATCCATATGGAACCCCACAGAGAATGACGGAATGAACAAGGGACCCACAGCCATAGCCATTCAATCAACATAGGATAAGCCAGTGAGATAGAAACCAATGATTTTTGACACAAAGACCCCTAAGCTCACAACCTTAAAGCAGCCTTAATACTCATCCACCACGACTCAGGGAACTGAGTGGAAGAGGGGGCAGAAAGATTGTGAGAGCTGTGGTGGGGGAGAATATCCAGAGGCATGGCACCCCTCAGTAACAACACACTTGGGCCAGGAGAACCAGGCTGAGTACTAGGCTATCCATGGTCCCCTGCCACAAGGACTGATCCAGACTGCCCACGGAGGAGGATATCCAGGTGATTGGGGAGGGGGGTCATCGGGGAATTGGGGATAACAACTCATTGTTTGCCCACTAAATAATGTAACTCATTATGGACAATAAAAAAAAAGAATAACACAAACATAGAGCTGGTGTGGTGGTGCACACCTTTAATCCTAGCACCCAGGAGGGAAGCCTGGGCTACAGAGTGAACTTTAGGTAAGCCTGAGGTAAAGTGGCCTGCGCACACGTGCTTTGTAAAAATCAGTCCTGCAGAGAAAAAGAAGATGCTGGAAGTGAACAGATGGATGTGAACGTCCAGGCAGGGCTCTAACACAGTGGCAGTCTTGATGGGACACAGACATTTTGGAGGAGCTGGGGAGGGAGGTTGGTGGTAGAGTATTTCTCTAGCATGTGTGAGACCCTGAATTCCAGCTCCACAATTAATTAATTGATTAATTAATTAATTAAAGAATTTAGAGGTGACAAAAGACCCTGCGGACTATGTGAAATCACAACCTAAGAGTTTTGAGAAACTCATGAGCGAGTGTTCCAGCCGGTTTAAAAATGCTTCACGAGCCAGGCATGGTGGCTCGTGTCTGTAACCCCAGCCCTCGGGAGGCTGAGCTAGGAGGATTGCTGTGAATCCAAGGCCAGCCTGGACTACAAGGTGAATTCTAAGTCAACCTGGGCTAAAATGAGACCTTGCCTTAAAAAACAAGTTAAAAAAGCCGGGCATGGTGGCGCACACCTTTAATCCCAGCACTCGGGAGGCAGAGGTAGGAGGATCACCGTGAGTTAAAGCCAGCCTGAGATGACACAGTGAATTCCAGGTCAGCCTGGACTAGAGTGAGACCCTACCTCGAAAAACCAAAAAAAAAAAATAGTAATAAGTTAAAAAAATGTTTCACAAGTACAAGGGAAGACTTCATGGGAAACTGAAAGGCCATGGAGGCAGAAGATTTGGCAAAGCTGGAGAGGTGGCTCAGCGGTTAAAGGAGCTTGCTTGCAAAGCCTGATGCTCAGGTTTGATTCCCCAGTAACCACAGCAGATGCACAAAGATGGCATATATGTCTGAAATTTGTTTGCAGTGGCAAAAAGCCCTGGTGTACCCATTCTCTCTCTCTCTCTCTCTCTCTCTCTCTCTCTCTCTCTCTCTCTCTCTCTCCTTGCAAATAAATAAATACAAATATAAAAAAGAAGCACAAGGTAGTCATGAGAACGGGTGGGCAGTTCCACTTTCGAGGACACGGAAACCACCCAGATCTAGCCCCCCAGCCCCGCCAGGACCACCACCACCGTCCATGTTCCCTTTGCTCCAAGCCTGGGACCCAAGCAGAGTAAGGCCATGTCCAAGCCTGGAGACCCATGTGGGATTCGTGTTTGCACCCGATCTGTCCTTTCTGATTGAACTATGTTCACTCCTTGGATCCGCAGACTTGACTTTGAGTCCTTCCCATTCTGTGGCTCCTCTCACTCTTTCCTGAACTCTGGACCCACCATGGCATCTCCTGATACCCAACCGGTGCCCCATGCTCTGCTGAATCTGAGCCCTCAGAAAGCTCCTCTGCTCATTAGATGGAGTGGAAACTCAAGGGCCCTGGCCCTCCCGTGTCTTCCCTACCTCCCTGCTGCCCAAGGACACTCACCCTTAAGGCCATCTGGCAGGGACCAAGCACATCAAAGACCGCCAAGCCTTGGAGGCCAAGCCCGCTTCCCTGCACCGGCACCCCCTGCAGGCTGGTGCTGGTGTTGCTGGAGAAGCGGTAGGTGTATCTGGTGCCCAGAGGAAGGTGAGCCTCTCCTGACCCTGAGGGGGGACAGAGGGAGCAATGGCACCTCGACTCCATCAGGGTCATTCAGACACCCCTGTTCTCCCATCCTTTTCTCCATGTAGGCCCAGGGAGGCTCGCCCCACCTTGGGAAAACTAAGAATTGATGGACCCCCCCCCCCAAGGGTAATAGAACACAAAGACGCTAATGGTGTCAGCCCAATGAGCCAGGCTAGCCTTCTTCTGAGGGTTTTAATCACAGCAAGGTTTCCAGCCTGAATGCTGTGAATATTTGGGGCTAGATAATTCTGTCAACATAACCTCTTCTCTGACCTCGACCCCCTTGATGGCAGTAACAGAGCCCAAGGGTGACAACTCAGAGGTCTCCCTTTGGGAGAGTAAGTCACAACCACTCAGCCAACTGAATTCCATGGCAGGATGAATGCGCAGGTGTGTGTGCTTTACTTTCATGGAATCTGAGAGGTCAATGGATTTACCCAAGGTCACACAGCTAGCCTCAACCTCCCGTTGGCTTGATGCATATGAAGTAGGGGTGGGGGCTATAATCTTGAGGTTTCTAGAAGACAGAGCTATAAAGCTGGACAGCTTAGGTTTGGGAGTGGGAGGTCTTGAAGGGATGAATGAATAAATTGTTCAGGAGACGAGCTGGCTTAGACAGCAGAGGCCTTTGATCTCCGATGCCTTTAAGCCAGGAGATCAACTGTGAACCCTGATTGGGAGGCTCCAGGAATGAACATTTCATGTCGATTCCATTGAGACATAACCATACCACACCCCAGGATGCCACACCCCAAATAATTCTCACCCGAGACTTTCTTGTCTGCTCCACCCTGAGAGTCAAGCCTGATATAGGATCCAAAGTATCTATTCTCCCCGGGGTCTCCAAGGGGGCTGGGGTGGCTGGCTCTCTGAGTCTCCAACTGTGTGGGTGGCCCGGCTCCCTCCCACTGCTCCCTGGGAACATGGCCAAGGCTCTGTGGGCTGTATGCCTCTCACCTTCCTGCCCCAGCTCTGGGTGGAGGTGAGTCCTGGAAGCTGCACTCACCTGCACAGGCAGCCATGCAGGACCCCTCCAGTCTGGCCTGGGCATCTGGAAGTTCTGAAAGCACAAAGCAGACAGAACCAGGTCTAGGCTCGAAAGAGGCATGGGGTACAGATGAGGACTGGGGCGAGAGCACAGGGGCCCGAGGGGTCTCCCTCTCCCTTGCCCAGCCCGCCTTTCTCAGCTGATGGCTCCAGCAGGTGAACAGGGGTCCCTTGTGCCTCCGCTCCTCCCTCCTTCCATCCCTCCATTGATGGATCCACCCTCCTTCCATTCCACCCACCTGCATCAAAGGTCTCCACCTTCATAGCTGTAATTCCAGGCAGAGCCTCGCCATCTCTTGCTAGATACCACGGTACCACTCTGGCTCCCTCCCAGGGTGCAGATTTCATTCCGCACCCAGCTTCTGCTCACTCACCTTCCCAGCTTCAGCCACACTGGTGGCTCCTCTGTGCTCAAGGCCTTTGCATAAGCTGATCCCATCTCCCAGAACACTGTTCCTCCTGCTCCCAGCATCCCAGGTGGCTTTGAGTCCCAGCATAAATGTCTCTCTCCAGGGGGGTGCCTACAGAACGCTCCCCACCTGTCTTTCCACTCTACTTGGTGCTTTGTTTATAACGCTTATAAAATCTATACTTGGTTTACTTGTTTCCGTTGAGTTATGAAACCTTGCATATCTTGGCTTCTGCGAAAGAATTTAACACCCAGCGGAGAATGGAACAAATAAAAAACTAAATGAAGGTGGGAAGGAAGGAGGGAGGGAGGGATAGAGAGGAGGGAGGGAGGGAAGGAAGAAGGAAGGGAGGGAAGAAGGAGGGAGGGAGGGAGGGAAGAAGGAGGGAGGAAGGAGGGAAGGAAGAAGAGAGGGAAGGAGGGAAGGAGGGAGAGAGGGCAACACATAGCATTTATATATTACTCAAATGCCCAGTCTTATTCCAAACAAGTTCTATTTTAAATCCATTCAATTTCCCTGAAGCCCCTTAAAGTAAGGGCTGTTAGCTACTATTCCCATTTTACAAATAGGGACCCTGGGCTACAGGGACTTGTCCAGGGGCTCCCAGCTTGTCAGTGGGTCACTTCACTGTCACAAGGAAGAGTAAGATGGATGGATGAGACGTGTAGGTGGGGAGGCGGGTGGAAGGTTGGCTGAGCAGGGGAAGGACAGATGAGTGGATCAATGGATGGATGGATAATGGGGGGTGAAGAGATGGGCAGATGTGTGGGTGGTGGGTGGGTAGAGAGATGGCTGGATAGACAATGGGGGTGGGTGGGTGGATGGTAGACAACTGGACTGGTGGACAATGTGTGGTGGACTGATGGATGGATGGAGAGATGAACAGAGGGATTATGGGTAGACAAGGCTGCAGGCATAAATGGGGTGACCAGGCTGCTCCCGTGTGGGTGTCATGACCCCATCATTTCTCCTGTTATCTAAACTATGAAAGACTTGTAGAGAATGGATCAGTACAAATGGCCACTCAGCCTCTGGTCCCAGGCTGCTGAGGACTCTCTGCCAGGGGATCCCAGACTCTTTTCAGAAGGGTCAGGGTCCTGCTCTCCCACCCTACCCCAAGGCTACCTCAATCCACCTTGTTCTAGGCCTGGACCATGCTTCCTCCCAGCCCTTTGCCTGGATTCTCCCAGGACACCCCATACTGGGAATGAACCTGCTGGGGAGGTGGCTCAGTCAACAGAGTGCTTGCTGTCTAAGTATGAGGACTTGAGTTCAAATCCCAAAACCCATATAAGTGCTAGTGTGACAATATGTATTTGTAATCCCAGAGCTTGGTAGGTGGCGACAGGAAGATCCCTGGAGCTAACTGGCCAGATAAAACTAGTTAAATCAGTAAGACTGTCTCAGTATAACAGGTAAATGACTGCTGAGGAAGACACCCATAGTCACACACACACACACCACGTATACATACACACACAAAAAAAATCAGCACCTCATCTTCAGAACCACCACTGCACCTGGGCTGGGGACCATCCCAGCCAGCCAGCCAGTTTAATCCCTTGGGAAACACAGGCTTTCTCACAATGAAGGGAGCATATTTTATTCAGAGCCTTTGAGAGAATCAAACATTTGCCGCCTGGCAGGCATTCTCCCCCACTCTGTGAATATTTTGACTCATTTAACAAACTCTCTTCTTTGCTACAATGTAGAACAATGGGGGAAAATACACTTTAAAGATATTTAGGACAATCAATTTCTCTTCCCTTTTCAAGTCATTGATAACTTGGACCCATCGAAGTTGAAATGTACTCCAAGCACATAATACACACTGGATTTTTCAGAATGGAAAATATAGCTCACTGTATTTTAGAATCAATTACATTTCCAAATTATAGTTTGGATATATTGGGTTGAAAATATGTTTGGGAAAAAAAAGGAAATATGGCTGGTTTTTTTTTTTTTTTTGAGACAGGATCTCATGTAGATCAGAATGGCCTTGAACTTGCTATATGGCTGAGGATAATCTTGAATGTGTGATTCTCCTACCTTCCTTCACTTCCCAGGAGCTGGGATCACAGGCATGCACCATTATACCTGCTTAGGAAATTATGTTAATTTCACTTGCATCTTTGCTGGTTTGGGTTTGAGGCAGGACCTTGAACCCTGGATCTTCCTGCCTCAGCCTCCCAGTGCTGCAGGTTCTGGGGTCACAAGTGTGCACCTCACACCTGGTTATTCTTTCTGACCTGTTGGGGATCATTGCTGGGGTGGAACCCAGGGTCTTAGGCTTGCCAGATAAGCACTCCACCAGTGAGCTATGCCCACAGCCTCTATTTTTAAATTCTGAGGAGACAGAGAACTTGTGCCCAAGCCCAGCATCCTGTTTTTGGCAATCTCTCTACCTGCTTCGTGATACACAGCTCTACTTCCAAGCAGTCGAGCCCACACACCTTGACCTTCCCGAAGTGGGCTGTACTCACAGAGCATCCGGCCTCCATGAACGTGTGCCCCTCTGCCCTCCCATTTGTTTCCTCAAATACTTAAAAGGCACATTCTTGTTTTGTAAAAAGATTCAGAAAACCAAAGTTCATTTGATAACAAATCCATAATAGGTTAATCAAGATGGCGAGCACGTGCGTGTGAGGAACTAAGAGATCTTTAATTAGGTCTTGTATACTGGGGGAAGGGCAGGGTCATGGTGTGTAGCCCAGGCTGGCCTGCCGCAAACTCAGTGCTGGGATGCCTGGCTCACGTCCAAGAGGAGGTCTGAAATGGAGCAAAATCCTCAGCCCTTCAGCCAGGAAGCGCAGAGTCAGTGCTGACCTTGATCACTGTCCTTCATAGTCACACAGCAAGGGCTGACCCAATGCCCACAACTGTCCCCACGGGCCATCTATCGGCCTCGTGTGGCTACTGAACACAGTGCTAGGGGACAGAGAAATGCTTCATTTCATTGCATTTTAATTCAGCGAAATGCAAAGCTGATACTGGATCCAAGTGCTAGCGACCATTAAGCAAGTTTGAAACAATATTATCCGCGTCTCTAATTTTAATAAAGTCTAACGAAATCGAATATTGGCAATGTAAATTTAGCATTCGAATTAAAAAGGCTAGCCGGACATGGTAGCGCATTCCTATAATCCCAACACTCCTGAGGCTAAGGCAGGAGGATTACTAAATTGGAAGTCAGTCTGGATGGACTACAGAATGAGATACCGTCTCAAAATAACCAAAGGGAAACAGGCATGGTAGTGTATGCCCCAATCTCAGCACTGGGAGGCGGTGGCAAGAGGGTTAGGCGTTCAAAGCCAGCCTCAGTGACAGAATAATAATAATAACAATAAGAATAATTTAAAAACTTGGAGTGGACAGTGCCCAGTGAATTTCAAAGGATGTCTTAATCTTTTTAAACTGATGTCTTCTAGTATTTTGCAAATCTTGGGTTTCAAATATTAAAATTAAAATTAATTCCACCTGCTTTTACATTCGAAAGGTGTGACAGCTAGGTGAATTATAATCCATCCGGTCTTTATAATATTTCTCCTGGCTAGCGTTGGCCTAGACCCCATGATAGTAAAGGGACATGTTGGCCCCGAGTAGAGGACACTTGGCATCTCCCAACACTCCACCTGCAACTCCAGCTACACACCCTTGCATGCCACCCTCGAGCCGAAGTCTCCTTGAAGTCTCAGATCTGGTCCCTGGCAGCCCCCCAAAGCCCTCCCCTGTTTGGGGAGGACAGAGAAGGCTGCAGAGACCAAGGGTACCCCAGTCTCTGTGGAAAGCAGAGCGGAGGTTAGTGTAGCAGACCGGCCAAAGGACCCTGCCCGCCCCATCTCCCCTGCCCCCTGGCTCCACCCCATGCAGACCTGAAGCAACAGGTTTACTTACGTCCCCAAGTCACTCCTGCCAGGACCCACAACAGGACCAGCCCCAGGAGCCCCATGGGTGCTGGTGACACGGTAGTCCAGGCCCGGAGGGTCCCCAAACCTCCAGGTCACTCCCAGATCGGCTCAGCGAGGTCCTGAGGGAGGCTTCTTCCCTAGGGGACTGGGCTTTGCAGCAACCCCGGAGGGAGCAGGACAGGGCTTGGGGCAAAGGCTCAGCCAATCAGACGCCTGTAAGAGAGCCACTAGCCCACAGGGGAGGGGGCTGCTGGTCCCTGAGGACGCAGGCAAGCAATCTGTCAGAGTTTTCAGCTCAGGGTCTCCCTCCCTCTGGGTCTGCTCACACCTCCCTCAGTTTCCCCAGTCCAGCCTTGGCCTCCCTCTCCTCTGCGCCTGGGCTCCAGCTGTAACCTCTTTAATCTGCCTGCAGGTCAGTCCTTCCCAACACTCTCTAGAAACTTCTTTTTTTTTTAATATTTTATTTATTCATTTTTCAATCAGAGAGATGGAGAGAGAGAGAGAGAGAGAGAGAGAGAGAGAGAGAGAGAGAGAGAGAGAGAGAGAGACCAGGGCCACCACCTTGTGGGTCTGGCGTCCTGGGGAATTGAACCCAGGGCCTTAGGCACTGGAGGCAAGTGCCTTAACCACTGAGCCATCTCTCTAGCCCTAGAAACTTCTTTATTGAGATATGATAGCTAGCGGATGAGTGGACCATTTAAAGTGGACAATTTGTTGTATTTTAGTCACAGAGCTGTGCAATCGTCACATCCAATGATTTTAAACTGTTTTTTATCACCCCAAAAGGAAACTCCATACCCATCAATCAATCCATCATTCCCCAGCCCCTCACCCCAGACCTCAACCACCACCAATGTGTGTCTCCATCTTGGCTTTTCCTCTTCAGGGTAGTTCACACAGGTGGAGGCACACAGCATGTGGCCTGTTGCATCTGGTTTCTTTTTTTAATTTTAATTTAATTTAATTTAATTTAATTTATTCATTTTCAAGGAGAGAGAGAGCACCAGGGCCACCACCTTGTGGGTCTGGCTTATGTGGGTCCTGGGGAATTGAACCCCGGGGCCTTAGGCACTGGAGGCAAGTGCCTTAACCGCTGAGCCATCTCTCCAGCCCCTTTTCTTTCTTTCTCTCTTTCTTTCTTTCCTTCCTTCCTTCCTTCCTTCTGTCCTTCTTTCTATTTTTTGAGCTTTATTACAAATTTACTGTTTACTGACTAACCCAGCAAAGGTGTGAATTATCCAGCAAAAATTGCACGTATTATAGTTTATACAGGATCATGAGGGCACAAAGAAATCTTGCTGCCAATTTTGCCAATTTTGAAAATACGGTCAATCCGATCTCTGGTTCGCTTGCTATCATGTGACCCACACTGTTGCAGACTTCAAGTTCATTTCCACCTTTTCACTTGCTTGGAATACATATTTTGAAATAGAGAACTAATCAGTTTCTATAGATTCAGGTCTCTGCTTTTCCACCTACTTGGTTCCCCACTGTTTGCATGAGGGAAGAATTAATTACTGGTCACTCTCTGTTAAAACTCAAGGAATCTGCTCTCTTGTGTTTCATGAATGTATCTCAGCTATAGAAGCTACAAACAGCTCTTATTATAATATTAAAACAAACACAAGAAAATCAGAGCCCTTTCCTCTCTTAAATGATGAAATGTTTGTTTTTCACGTTTTAATAGCTTTTGTTGAAACATTGCAATCAAGAAAATGCTCTACGGAAGTGTCTTTAAAGAATGCAGCATTTGTGAATGCACGTACTGTGTGCGTGCATGCGCGTGTATGCATGTACGTGTGGGTATGCCAGGGTCTGTTGCTACTGCAAACAAATACCATCCGCCTTTTACGTGGGTGGCTGGGGAATTGAACCTGAGCCATCGAGGCTTTGCAAGCAAGCGCTTAACCACTAACTCATCTCCCCAGCACTGTTTTTTGAGGCTCACTCATATCCCAGTGGCTTAATCCTTTTTCCAGCTGAATACTATTCCATTAGCGGACATTATCTATTTTTGACTCTCTACTCTGCTCTCCATCCCTGCTGGGACCTGACCCAGTGCCTTGCATTGTTAACCCAGGGCTCTACTACTGATCTAAATATTACGACACTACCTGTCCCCACTCATTGGTTGATGGGCATTAAATAAGCAACTTTTGTTTAAGATAGGGTCTCATGTATCTGGGAAGGCCTTAAGCTTTCTGGAAACAACCCTGAACATCTGATCCTCCTGCCTCCACCTCCTGAGGGTTGACATCACAGCTGTGTGACATCACACCTAGTTTAGGCAATTCTGGGGGTGGAACCCATGGCTTTGTACCTGACAGGCAAGCACTCTGCTCACAGAACTACATCACCAACCCTAAGTAAACTTTTCTTGTTGAGACAGGGTCTCACTCTGTGGTCCTGGCTGGCCTTGAACTAGTTATATAGTTGAGGATGACTGAACTTCCTTTGGATCCTCCTGAGTTCTGGGATTACAGGTGTGCACTACCACCAAGTTTGTTTATGTGGTGCTGAGAATCAAACCCAGGGTTTTATGTATGCTAAGCACGCACTCTATCAACTACAACCCTGGCCAACGCCTTGTCTTGTTTTTAATTTTTAAAAATATTTTTATTTATTCATTTTCAAGGAGAGAGAGAGAGAGAGAGAGAGTATGCCAGGGCCACCACCTTGTGGGTCTGTCT
This sequence comes from Zapus hudsonius, assembly GCA_004024765.1. NCBI lineage: Eukaryota > Metazoa > Chordata > Mammalia > Rodentia > Dipodidae > Zapus > Zapus hudsonius. Next base: position 1,884 of record PVHP010015870.1, on the reverse strand, counting down.
TATGTGGGTCCTGGGGAATTGCACCCAGGGCCTTAGGCACTAGAGGCAAGTGTCTTAACCACTGAGCCATCTCTCCAGCCCTCTTGTTTTTAATTTTAAAAACATTTCATTTAGTTGCAAGGAGAGAGAGAATATGAATATATATGTGTGTGTATCAGGGCCTCTGGGCACTGCAAACAAACTCCAGACGCATGCACCACTTTGTGCATCTGACTTTATATGGGGACTGGGGAAGTGAACCCAGGCCTTTAGGCATTACAGGGAAGTGCCTTAACCACTGAACCATCTCTCCAGTCCCATCCCCCTTGTCTTTCTAAGACTTTAGTTTGCAATTTGGAGGATGGAATCTAGGGCCTTACACATGGTGGGCAAGTGCTCTGCCACTGAGCTATATCCCTAGTTCAAGACGATTTGGAATTTGATTTTTATTTTTTGGTACTTTTGAATTTTTAAAAACTTTTATTAATTTGTGTGTGTGCGCACTGGCACATATGTTCACACCAGGATCTCTTTCACTGCAACTGAATGCCTGCCCAGCTTTATGTGGGCAGCTGGGAATTGAACCAGGACCAGCAGGCCTTGTAAGCAAGCACCTTTAACCACTGAGCCATCTCCTGAGGCCCTTCTTTTTAATATTTTTTTTCCAAACCTGTATTTGGAGCAATTTTAGGTTCATAAAAAAACGAAGAAGGGGCTGAAGAGATGGCTTAGCAGTTAAAGCATTTGCTTGCAAAGCAGAAGGACCTGAGTTCGATTCCCCAGTGCCCATGTAAAGCCAGATGCACAAGGTGACACTTACATCTGGAGTTTGTTTGCAGTGGCCAGTGGCCCTGGATGCCCATTCTCATTCCTTGTCTGCCTCTCTCTCTCTTTCTCTCTCAAATAAATAAATAATAATTTTTTTTAATTAAGAGGGAGGCTAAGGAGATAGCTCAGTGGTTAAAGACCTTGCTTGCAAAGCCTGCAGGTCCAGGTTTAATCCCCAAATCACCCACATAAAGCTGGATGGGCATTTGCTTGTAGCAGCAAGAGACCCTGGTACCCATTCCCCCCACAAACAAATAAACAAAAATTATTTTTAAAAAGGAAGGGATGGGGAGATGGCTCAGCAGTTAGACACCTGTTTTCAAAGCCTGCTGGCCCAGAGTTCAATTCCACAGTATCCATGTAAAGCCAGTTGCATAAAGTGGTACATGTGTCTGGTTTGTTTGCAGCAGCAAGAGGTCCTGGCACACCCATGCTGGCTCTCTCTCTCTCTCTCTCTCTCTCTCTCTCTCTCTCTCTCTCTCTCTCTCAAATAAATATTTTTTAAATGAAGAAAAGGAGTCTGGAGAGATTGCTCAGTGGTTAGAGGCACTTGCTTGTAAAGCTCGATGGCCTGGGTTTGATTCCCCAGGATTCACATAAAGCCAAATGCACAAAGTGAAGCATGTATGTGGAGTTTGTTTGCAACTGCAAGAGGCCCTGGCATGACCATTCTCTCTCTCCCTCTCTCTCTCTCTCTCCCTCTCTCTCTCTCTGTCTTCCATTCATTCATAGATTCATATTCATTCTCTCTCTCATTTGTTTGCATACTCTGTCTCCCTGCAAATAAAATATTTTTTTGAAATAGGTTTAATTTAAACATAATACAATGCACATATATACTGCAACATTACATAATACCACATTAATTACATTCTGTATTGCAGGGAGCCGGGACGATCGCCATTACAAGATGGCGCCCACTTCCTTGCAGCTAAGTGGTAAACAACTCCATATTAGGCAATGCTTTGAGAAAGACGTGCCTTTGGCTCTGCGCATGTGCGAGTTATATAACTGTCCCTAGCCAATCCCGTGGCGCCTGGTGGTGGCAAGTTGGTATCAGCCAATCATGGGGCGACC
>PVHP010015869.1:0-36724 GCA_004024765.1 Zapus hudsonius | reverse complement strand
TGGGCCTGGAGCCCTAGGGGCTATGGCAGGAGCAGTGCCTGTAGTACCCGGTTTGGGGAGGAGACCTGTGTGGCAGGTTTGGAGCCTGAGCACTAGGGGCCTGGTGCTCCAGACTGCTGAAGAATAGAGCCTGTCTGGGAGGAGGACGCTCCAGGCAGGAGAGGTACTTGATGAGTTTCAGCCTAGTGCTATCACTGTGCTTGGTGCTGCAAGCATGGGTTTGAGCACTTGGGACAGCAGTGTACCTGGGCCTATCTGCTCCAGACCAATGAAGTGTGAGGTGTATCTTGGGTTGGTGCTCTGGGGACACCAGTGTATGTGAGGCCAGGGAAACAAACTGGAGAGGGGCCCAGAGTGTTTAGGCCTGGCGAGCACGCAAGGCTGTGGAGGGAACAGCAAGTCATGGTCTTGTGCTTGGGTTTCCAGAGTAATAGGGGATGACACCATGGATTATAGAGTAGGTTGATCTGTTTGGAGCCTTCTACCCACTCTATACTACCCCAAATCAAGCACAACTCAAGTATCAGCTGCCAATCCAGAGTAGCAGACACACTTCTAACCTCCACAGCATCTGCACCTGTGCTACACCACACCAAACCAGCTCAAACCAAAAACAGATCAATCACTGAAGACCAAGACTTTTATACCCCTAACAACCTCCTAAACACTCTGCACCCACCTTCTGGCACCCCCAGGGTACCTTGTTCCAATCCACAGGGTGATCTTTATAACCCAACCATCTGGGATACAGATGGGGAAGAGGAGCAAGTAGGTCTGCTCTGAAACACCCCTGAGCCCCAGTAGCAAGACTCACTGGTGACTACAGCCAGAGAAGATCCAGCTTACGTACCAGTCACCAGCCCAGAACTGCTGGAACACTGTTGACCTCTGCAACTCACACACCTGTGGTTACAACGCTATCCCAATCCATCTGGAACCCAGAACAGAAAACTCACGGAATACCCAACAACAACCTATATTGGCTTCTGCATTAAGAAAACTAGACCTACATTCAGAAATGGGAAGACACAAAGCAAAAAACAAACAGACAAACAACACATTAAGCTGAGAGTTCCCACCCAAGGCTTCCTAGTCCCATAATGGAAGTTGCCAATGAAAATGTAGGGGAGAAAACAGAAATACAATCCAGAAATGAGAATAAAGTAACCTCTTGAAGGACTAAAGAATTAATGGCTTCCAGTCTAGACTACTGTACCTGGCAAAGCTATCCCTCATAATAGATGGAGAAATGAAAGTGTTCCATGATAAAAGCCAGCTCTATGATTGGAACGTTCTCCAAAATAGACCACAAATTAAGGCATAAAAAATACCTCAGCAAATTCAGGAAGATTGGTAGAACTCCCTGCATCGTATCAGATTGCTGGAAATTAACAATGGGAGAAACAACAGAAAATACACCAATTATTGGTGACTGAACAATATGCAATTAAGCAATGAATGGGTTTTAAAGAAATCAAAAGGAAACTGAAATTTTTCTAGAAGTAAATGATAACAAAAACACAACATACAAAAACTTATGGGACACAAGGGGAAAATTCATAGTTCTGAATGCCTTCATAAAAAAAAATAGAGAAATCTCAAATCAATAACCACCCAACTAAAGGCATTGGAAAATTAGGAACAACCCTAGGACTTCAAAATGAAAAGAAATAATTAAGATCAGCACTAAGATTAATGAAATGAAAACTAAGAAAACAATTGAAACATAGATGAAACACAAAATGGGGCACTGATCTCAATAGAGAATTCACAAAGGAGGAAACAAAAATGGCCTTTACTCCCTTAAGAAAGTGCTCAGCATCCTTAAGCATCAGGGAAATGGAAATCAAAACTACAATGAGATTCCACCTTACTCCAGTCAGAATGGCAGTCATAAAGAACCAACAATAGGTGCTGGCGAGGATGTGGGGTAAAAGGAACCCTCATTCACTGCTGGTGGGATTGCAAGCTTTTTCAACTGCTATGGAAAACAGTGTGGAGACTCCTGAACAGAATGGACATAGAGCTACCAATGAACCTAGCTATCCCTCTACTAGGCATCTACCCGTAAGATGTCACATCCCAGCACAGAGACATTTGTGCAACTATGTTTATAGCAGCCCAATTCATAATAGCTAACAATTGGAATCAACCCAAATGCCCATCCATGGAGGAATGGATAACAAAACTGTGGTATAGTTACATGATGAAATTTTACTCAGCTGAAAGGAAAAATGACATATCGAAATTTAGAGAAAAATGGTCTGACTTGGAGCAGATCTTACTAAGCGAACTCTCAAAAGAACATATTCAAATGCCACATATTCTTCCTCATATGTGGTTCCTAACCAGGTTAACCGTAAACTCTAGGCAAACCAGTCGTGAGAAGTGAGAGTTTATGAAAGAAGGGTAAGGAATGGGGGGGATGACTTAAACATGAAGCTAAACCAAAATTGGTTCAAAATCATAAAATCCTCACATTCATAATGTAACCTTTTGAGCAAGTAGTGGGCGTTGTCTGGCAAGAGGGGCTGTGAATAATAGGGGAGAGAGTCTAAGCCTACGGAAAATTGATAAGTCTGGCAACTCATGTTCCCAGTCACCCGCTCCTTCCCTCACTGAGCTTTTGACCCACGTGAACCATGAGGTCCCATAAACAAGACAGAATTCTGTGAAAGCCCTTAAATGCCCACCTCAGGCCCGAGGTAGGATCCTGTTCCTGAAGAAACCACAGAAAGCCATCTGTTAGCACTGAGAGACCCTGCCTGGTCCAGAATGGTTACCAGCCCCCAGATGGTAGTTAGTGCAGTGCTGGAAGACACTGCATAAGCTGCCAGGGAAGCTGTTCAATAAAAATTGGAGTAAATGGAGACCACCAATATGAAACGCAGTCTGCAGCCACGAGTACACTTCCTACTGGGAGAGAACAGTGAACCGTGAAATGAGCACTTGTGTAATGGAGGAGCCAAAGCCTGGGGGAGGCAACCAACAGGTTTTAGTTTGGCCAAGTAATCCATTCAGTTGAAGGAGAGCCCTTAACTGGAACTGGGGACTTGGGGTGAAATGCACTGAGAACCAAAATCTTGGGCACCCAAAGAGAAATTCACTTTACAAATGATTTACAAAGAGGCTACTAACAATAGAATCTAGCCAATTCAGAAATGTGTATCTCAGTTAACCTATACTGATCTTACTCTCCCAGGGAGATTCTGTTTGCATTTTTCAGAAGGCAGTGAGAGAGCTGTTGCTCTTCCAACCATACCAACGACCTGCAGGCTGATAGCTGACATCCTGGCAAGAGATGAGCCACCCCAGACATACCATGGAGGATCCATATGGAACCCCGCAGATAGTGGTGGGATAAGCAAGAGACCCATAACTGCAGCCAGTCAGTCAACCCAGGATAAGCCAGTGAGACAGACGCCAATGTTTTTCAGCACAACCTAAAGCAGAAGTACAGAGGCACCTAAGACCTCAACAATAAAGCAGTCTTAATACTCACCCACCATGACTCAGGGAACTGAGTGGAAGGGTAAGAGCCATGGTGTGGGAGAATATCCAGAGACATGGCCCCCTCAGCAACAACATACAAAGGGGGTGGAACTGGGTTGACTCATAGGCTATCCATATTCCCCTACCCCAGACTGATCCAAACTGCCCACAGAGGAGGATATCCAGCTAACTGGGGACAGGGAAGAGGGAAATCAGGGAACTGGGGATACCAACACATTATTTGTGCATTCAATGTATCTCATTTTGGATAAGAAAGAAAAAATAGATGAAACAAAGAGCTGGTTCTTTGAAAAAATAAGTATGACTGACATACCCTTGGCCAATCTAATTAAACAACAACAACAAAAAGAGAAGTCTCAACAAAATCAGAAATGAAAAGGGAGAGGTGACAACAGACCCCAAGAAATTGGAATAATTATAAGATCATACTTTCAAAACCTCTACTCTACAAAATTGGAGAAGCTGGAAGAAATTGATGAATTCCTGGATATTTACCACCTTCCAAAACTTAAACCAGAGCAGATAAAACTCCTAAATAAACCTATCACATCCACAAATATTGAAAATGTAATCAAAAAATTCCCCAAAAGGAAAATTCCACGACCTGTTGGATCCTCAGCCAAATTCTACCAAACCTTCATCATAGAACTGAAATCACTCTTTCTGAAGATTTTTGGTATAATAGGAGAGGGAATGCTTCTAAACTGATTCAATACAAGGACAATAAATATCCCAGCTTAATTCTTTACAGATATAGAAAAATATAATTTCAAAATTTATTTGGAATGGCAGAAGGCCTTAGATAGCCAAATCTATCATTAGTTAAAAAAAAAAACACCTCAGGAGCTATCACCATTCCTGATCTAAAGACATAAAGCCATAGTAACAAAAACAGTATGGTCCTCACATAAAAACAGAGAAAACAGTGAGCAGAATTGAAGACCATGCTCTTAGCTTGAGTGACTATAGTTACTTGATCTTTGACAAAGGTACCAACAATATTCATTGTCATGAAGATAGCATCAAACAAATCTTGCTGGACAAATTGGATAAATACTTGTAAAAAATGAAACTAGACCCACACCTCTCACCATGCACAAAAATCAACTCCAAATGGATCAAAGACCTCAACATAAGACCTGAAACTCTGAAAACCCTGGAAGAAAAATTAGGACGAACTATCCACATGATAGGAGTAAGGAAAAACTTCCTGAACAAACCTCTAGTATCCCAGAAAGTACAACAATCACTTAACCCATGAGAGCACATCAAGCTAAAAAGTTTCTTTGCAGACAAACCTACTATACTCAGAGCCAATAGACCACCATCAGACTGGGAGATAATCTTTGCCAGCTATAATTTGGACAACCCTATTCTACCAACAAGCCATGGGATGATGGCTGACATCCTGGCAGGAGGTGAACCACCTCTGGCCTATCATATAGGGTCCATATGAACCCTATGAGAAGGTGGTGAGATAAACAAGAGACCTATCACCACAGCAAGTCCGTCAGATAACCCATGAAAGGTCAATGGAGATAGACACCGAGGATACCCAATACAATCCAAAGCAGAAGTCCAGAGACTCTTAAGATCTCAACAATAAAGCAGACTTAAACTCACCCACCATGACTCAGAGAACTGAGTGGAATAGAGGTCAGAAAGATAGTAAGAGCCGTGATGGGAGAGAGTATCCAGAGTAATTCCCCCCCCCACACTCAGCAGTAGCACACAAAGAAAAAAAAACTGGCTAACTCTTGTATTATAACCCCCTACCGCATATACTGATCCAGTAAGCCCACTGGCAAGGGCCCCCAGTGTGCTGGGGACAGGGAGCAGGGAAGTGGGGGTATCATCACAATATTTGCTCATACAGTATTCTGGGTCCGTGGGTTACTTAGGGAGTTGCAGCGCGCATCAACTCCCTGTTCACGGGAGCTGGGTGAGCAGTGGCTTGGAACAGCTGTGAGCCGAACGAGAGATGAGACTCTCGGGAGAACGTGGCAGTTCTCATTTTATTGTATAGATAGCAGTTGCTTATATAGAGAAAAGTCAGAGGTAGAAGCATAGGAAGCAAGATCTGTGGGCATCTCATGAGTTTGATTGGTAGGGGCCAGTATCCTTTGGATACCTATTTTGCATAGATAAATTGAGGGGGCTACGTGACTCTATACATGGATACAGACGTGGATAGAATGGTGATGTTAGCAGAGGAAATGTAACCTTATTGTTTAGGTTTGTTATTTGCAGCTGGATTAAGTTAGGCTTTGAACTGCTTATCTTATCGGACAGCTGTGGCCTGCCTGGGGGCTGGAGTTTTCAGGATTGCTAAGATTTACAGGGGCCCTTGGACTTTGCCTCAACTTCCTTATCAGAAGGAGACAGTCCCAGAAGCCTGCCAGACTCAGCAGAACCCTACTTCCTCCATGCCCCATTAGCAGGGTACCACACAATATATCTAATTATTGACAATAAATATGTTTTAAAAAAATTCCCCAACCTTGAGGAAGAGCATAAAAAATGGTAACTTAAGCAGAGATGTATTTAGTGAAGAACAGAAGGAGTAGAGTAAGGATTTCAAAGGCAGGAGACAGCCTACTAAGAAGGGCTAATTCTAAAAAATAATGGAAGACTTATCTTTTAGCTGAGTAGGGACAGAGATGACAAATGTATGTATGGACAAAGTAGACTAATGAAGAGATTACAAAGAGAACATCTCTTTGTTACAGTCAGCTTTGCGTTGCTGACTCAAAGAACCTTGTAAGAGGAAAGGGTTTATTTCTCCTTAAAGACTTGAGGGGAAGCTCCATGATGGCAGGTGAAACAATGGCATGAGCAGAGACTGGACATCACCTCCTAGCCAGCATCAGGTGGACAACAGCAACAGGAGAGTGTAGCAAACACTGGCAAAGGAAAGCTGGCTATGACATCCGTAAGCTCATCTGCAACAATATGTCACTTCTAGGAGGCTCCAATTCCCAAATTGCCACCAGTTGAGGACCCAGCATTCAGAACACTTAAGTTTATGGGGGACACCTAAATCAAAGTACTACACCCACATTGTATGAAGTCTAAACGGCACTAATGGCTGTTGTTCAGAAGTGTCACTGGAAGGAGTTTGCAGGAGGCCATTGCTACCATGTGGCAATGAGCGTTTTGTGTATCATGATTGCAGAGTGGATAACAATTGAACAAAACTCACCTTCAATCAATGAAGGAGGCTGTTCTGATGAAATGCCTGAATATAAAGGAAGAAAGAAAATTGTTATGGGCACTCAAGATAAAAGACTAATTCAAGAGGGAGAAAAACTAAGAGTAAGATTTTTCATATCTAAGACATCAGAGACAATGGAGCTATTTGTACAGAAGAAGAAAAGATATAAAGCCTTTAGTTTTGGAGAAAAAAGATATCAAATCAAGATTTTGAAACACAGGTCCTTTGCTGTTCAAGTGGGATCATCCAACAGAGAGACATTCTCAGATATTCTCAAGATCACCTCCCTATAACAGGCAGTATTCACTTTGCATTATATTCCAGACACTGAAGAAATGACTAGAATTAAATTATGCATATAGAATTCATGGTGTGTAGTACCCAATACTAAATTATTAAATTAATAATCCTTACATTGAATCGAAGTAATTATTATTATAGCTATAAAACAATGAAAATATTTTGAAAATCTTTAAGGAGAAATATTTAAAATAAAAATTCAATATTCAAAAATCTCTCCAAAACGAGCTGAAAAGATGTATATGTCTTGTCTATAAAAAGATAGTTAAGGACTGGAGAGATGACTCAGTCGTTAAGGCACTTGCCTGCAAAATCTACTGACCTAAGTTTCATTCCCTAGTACCCACATAAAGCCAGATATAGTGGAGCATGTATCTAGAGTTAGTTTGCAGTGGTTACAGGCCCTGGTACACCAATTCTCTCTCTCTCTCTCTCTCTCTCTCTCTCTCTCTCTCTCTCTGCTTGCAAATAAATAAAAAAATAGCTAAAGAAAAATAGTTAAAAATAGTTAAGAAATTATGGCTATTGTCATGCCCAAGTTTGTAGGATGGCCCAGGAGGGTAAATATTGTATAGCTGATGGTACAGTCAAGTCAAGAGACAGCCTATGGGGCTGGTGGTGCAAGCCTGTAATCACACTCACTTGGGAGGCTGGGGCAGGAGGACTGTTAGTTCAAGACCAAACTGGGTTACAGAGTGAATTCATAGCCAGCCTGTCATAGTCAGATTCAGTTTTTGTGAACAGTTTATGGAAGGAAGAAGGGATTTATTTGAAGCTTACAGATCTAAGCAGAGAGAAAAACCACCAGCAGCACCTCCAAAAGCAAGCGCAATCAGGCATATAAGCAGCAGGAACCCCAGGCAGAGCTCAGACTGCTCTCTGCATACTTTAGGCTGGAATTCTAGATCTACCTCCCCCCTTACACCTTTAGGCTGTACTCTAGGTGGTGATCCACCCTCCAGCTAGGCGGCTGGAGACAAGCGTTTAATAAAACTCCTGAATTTGTTGGGGGACATTCCTTCAAACCACCTAGTGAGACTGTGTCTCAAAATAACTAGTGAAAGAGCGCTAGGAATTCAGGTCAGTAATAGAGCATTTGCCCAACACATGCAAGGCCCTTTATTCTCTCCCTAATACAGAGCACATTTGTGTACCACAGAATTCCCTCTTTCACTTAGGGCAGGGTCCGTATGTTTCTTACAGTCAAGCCTTCACCTGACTAGATGAGGCCTATCGTCCTTGAAGAGGGCAATATACTTTACTTTAGTGATTAAAATGTCAGCATTGTGCAAAAATATCCATGACAAAATGCCTAGAATGATATTTGATTTGCATTCATTACCCAGTCACATTGACATAAAACTAACCATCACAGTAAATGAAAGCACTCAGTACTAATAACTAGTGTCTAAAATGATGCTTTATATCCTCAAAACAGAGATGTGAGACAAGTGATGGAAAAAGGTACATCCAATAACATGCTAGCAAACCAGCTTTCAAAAAACAAAACAAAACAAAACAAAACAAAACAACAACAACAAAAAAACCCAAACCAACCAAGCCAACCAAACCAACAAACAAACAAAAAAAAAACCAAGCCATTTAGCTTTCCCTTACAATAACAAGACAGGTGAGACAGTCAACTTATATATTAGCTCATGGTTTCAGAGATTTCAGTCGATGACCAGTTGGCCCTGTTACTTTGGGCCCTTGGAGAACCAGCTCATGATAGTAGAAGCACACGGCAGGACAAGCTCACTCAGCTCATTGCTGGGAAGGGAAAGAGAGCAAATGGAAGGGGGCCAGGGCCACATCATCCCTTCAAGGTCATTCTCTTAATGATGTGGGGACCTCCCACTGGGCCACCACACCTCTTAAAGGGTCCATAACCTCCTAGTTGTACCACACAGGTGACAAAAACTTTAATAGATAGACTTTTGGGGAGACATTTAAGAATAAAACCACAGTACCTTCCCCAAACAAACAAAAAAGACTCCTAATTTGTAATATTTACTGATTTTGGCGTATAAATATTTACATTGTGGCTTATCTGTAGCTACCAGTGTGATGTACCAAATAAAGGGATGGGAAGAGATGTGTACAGTCAGTTCTGTGAGCAGGTACAAGATGTTCTAGCATACTTTAATGGTGTATATTCCCATACATGCTAAATTCTCACTTCTCACCATTTTTTAAAGTAACATATATTAATTGTTCAAAATATTGGGTTTTGTTATGATAGTTCCACACACATATGTATATAATATAATCATGCTTCATTTATTTATATTTGTTGAATATTTATTTACTTAAAGACAAGATCTCACTATGTAACACAGGCTGTCCTGGAACTCACTGTGTGGTCAGGATAGCCTATAAGCTCCAGTCCTTCTGTTTCTGTCTCCAAAGTGCTAGGATTATAGACATTTACACCATGCCTGGTCTATTAATGGGTTTTGGTATATTTTAAATAATATATCATGTTAGTTTTTAAAACCCTTTTAAAAATTCCTAATCATTTGACTATAGAATGTAATCCATTTATATTTATTGTTACAAACACATTTATGCTTGGTCTGAGATCTTCTCTCTGGTTTTATGATTATACCTGACAGGGAACATGCTTATTTATGTTTATTTTCATGCTAAACATGCTTGATTTTGTCTAAGATTATAAAAATTATTTATTTGCAAGGAAAGAGAGAGAGAGAGAGAGAGCGCACGTATCAGGACCTCTTGCCACTGAACTCCAGATGCATGTGCCACTTTATGAATCTGGCTTTATGTGGTTACTAGGGATTTGAATTTAAGGCCATCAGGCTTTGCAAGCAAGTGACTTAACCACTGAGCAATCTCTCTATCCTTTGTCTAATATTTTATGCTAGCACTTTTGTAGTTATTTTTAAAGGAAATTGGCTTTCATTGCTTTTTCCTCCTGTGCATTTTTGAGAATGCCCATTTCATCTCCTATTTCCACTTAAGAGTTTTCTCCAATGTCTTCTCTGCTTTAAATTACCTCTAGTATATGGTTTAGTTTTTTATTAGAACTTAGGTTTCTTTGACTTATTTTGTCATTTAATCTGGCTTTTTTGCATTTATGTCTTCATCTCTTACAATTCTCTACATTTGTTTTATAGAGACTTCTTGTTTTTATCTATATCTATCTCTGTATCTAATTATATCCAGGTATAAATAGATATAGGTATATAGATAGGTAAAAACTTATTTGCTATTTACCAAGTATCTATATATTTATAATAGGTAAAGATATAGATATAAATATAAATATGGCCTTACTTGCTGTTTGACAGTGCATATTTTTTAAAGACTGTCCATTTCTTTTAGAAAATTATTTCTAATTTAAACTTTTCTCCGAGTCTTTAGGGTAATGTTCTTTTTCCTTATGTTTTAGTGTCTGTCTATTTATAGGCCTCAAATGTGAATCATAATTGTAAGAAAGAAAGTCTTTGAATCATTTAATTAACTAGTCTACCAAAATACTGGTTATGAATAGTAAGATCTGTGACTTTTATCATGGTGGGTCATTGGTTCCAAGTCAACATACACTCACTACTACATTCTGTTTTGAAGCCCTGGGATAAAAGCAGTTTTAAAATAACTTATTATGTATAGAATTTATTTTATTCTACTGAGAAAAAGCCTAGGTGTAAGAGGAATTATTAGAAATTTGGTAGAAGGAAGTATCTGGTATTGAAATTGCTTAATTCAAGTAGTAATCATTTATCAAATTAAAAAGTGAAATTTTATTTGAGTGTTTCCCAATATTTTACTTAGAGTTTGATATTTTACTCCTTATCCATAACAGCATTTAACAACACAAAACAATTTGGAAATTTACAAATTTGTTTTGTGAAGAACTCTTAAAATAACAACAATGCTTATTTACAATTGACCCACCTCCTCCTGCCTGAGAAATCAGGGACAGTGAATTTTTAAATAATTTTTAAAATATCACACAAGCAAATTATTGATTAATTAAATATGTACGTTCACACACCAAGCTTAGCAAGCTTCCTCAGGAAGTGGAACAAGTTCATATAAGATGTATGCAGCTCTCCAAATGTTTGTTCTCAATGTTCCTATAGGGAAATATGAGCGGTGTCTATTTTTATAGTCTTAGATGACACACACAGTGTGGGCACTGGGAGCGAGAAACACCTGCTGGTGTAGGATGAGCCAAAGAGACTCTATTTTGACTTCAGACCAGCGATCAATATCCAGCGGGAACACCTGTGCTGGGAATTAGTCACTTTCTGCCCTCAGACTGCCTGTGCTGGGACTGCAGCAGGGACTTGCTCTTGGTACGGCGTGTAGGTTGCTGCACCAGTTTTACACACCTGGAGGAATTCTGCCAATATGCTCCAGGTGAACTGTAACTGAGATGTCCCTGATTCCCTCCTGTGGGGTAGCCGAGGATCTACAGGGGTTTGTGTTCTCTTGTATATGTGGATGAAGGTTTTGTGTAGCTATCTTTGCAGCCTTGTAAGCCACAAGGCCCTTCCATCATCTGCTAAGCAAATTGCCTTTGGACTGATTCCCCGAAGTAGTGAGGGTTCCTTGTGTATCAGGTAGGTTCCATCAGAAAAGCATATTCACAGGCATAATATGGCATAAGGGCTTCATCATTGGGTGATGACCATATGGACTCCTAGAAGCTGGTTCGACAGTGTACGGACATTGCTTCTGTTTGGTGCTGGCCTTAAAGTAAGAAGGACCCAGCTAAAGTCTTTTGTTGTCAAAGTTAACTCAGAAACATGAGTTTACAGGGGAGGGAACTATGTGTGGGTACACCAAGACCTCTTGCCACTGCAAACAGACATCAGATGCTTGCATCTCTTTTCTGCATCTAACTTACGTAGGTGGCTTGGGAATTGAACCTTGGGCCTGCAGGCTTTGCAAGCAAACACCTTTAAGCACTGAGCAATCTCCTCAGCCCCATCACCTTGTTTTGAGGTGGGGTCTCCCTTGTTTGCTGCTATTTTTGCCTCAGCATTCTTCTGTCTCTGCCTCCCTTCCCACTGTAGGCATGCAGAATTGCAGACACTGGCATTTTACATCTGGTTTTAGGTGGTTTCTGTGAATTCAAACTGGCGTCACCAGGCTTGCAGAGCAAAGCACTTTACATACTGAGCCTTCTCCCCAGGCTCCTGTCAGTTACTTTTTATCCTTGTGATTAAATACTTGAGGAAACAAGGGAGGAAAGATTTATTTTGGTTCATGGTTTCAGTCTGTGTTCAGCTGGCTCCAAGGCCATGGGCCTGAGACAGGTCAGAACATCATGGCAGCAAGAGTGTGTGGAGGAGGCTGCTCACCCAGGGACAGTTGGGAAGTAAAAATGGAGAGGAGGAGCTAGAGCTGAAGAAGCTGGTACATGACCTCTTCAAGGACAAATCCTCAGTTGCTTACTTCCTCCTCTCAGGAGCTATCTGAGTTCTTACCTCCTAGAAGTTTGTTTATTTATGAATCCATCAATGGACTTATTAATTGATGAGGTGAGAACTCAATTCCCAAAGCTTCACCTCTGAACATAAAGCCTTTAAGTAATGGATGTTTAAACATAAACATTGTACAAGGATTGAGGAGAGCAGGGATCCCAGGAAAAACTGACACATAAGTAAGGCAGGAAGAAGCCAAGTTAATTTCAGGCAAAGCTCAGGCTGGATCCGAAGGATATTGTGGGGTTCAAGGCAGCCCTCAGGGTTTTAATGCCCAGAGGCAAGGGAACGGGGCTTTCCTAAACCTGTACCCCCAGTTATTGCCCAAGGGGCCAGGATGTGGGCAGTGAATTCCCAGGGTGTCCTGTTCTTTGCAAATGCAGGCAGGGGTAGGATTTAACGAGCAAAAGCAAGCTGAGTGCAAGCAAAGGATGAAGATGAAGAGTGAGAAGGACCTAGATGTGGAGTGTTAGCACATGACAGAAGCTCATGGAGTCCTCTTGCCAGCAGAAGTTCCAGCCCCTTCAAGCCTTTAGATGTCACATCTTTTGTGTATTATAACTACCAATGTATGTTGATTACACACTTAATAGGGTTTGTTGTGACATTTACACAAATGCATATCATGTGCTTTGATTTTGTCTGTCATCCCTTCTATCCTCTCTTCTCTGTGTTAGATACTTTTGTGTTGCTGAGACTAAAATACCCAAGAGAATGTCTTAAAGGAGGAAGGATTTATTTTGGTCCATGAGTTGAAGTTTCAGTCCATAGTCTTTGTCTCCAATGATTTTGGGCCCATGGTGAGGCAGAGCATCATGGTGGTAGGAGCATGCAGAGGCTGTTCACATCATGGTTTTTATGGTGGATTGGAAGCAGAGGAGGGGGAGGGAGAGAGGAGAGAGAAAGAGAGAGAACACTATCAGGGATCAGGGACCAGGGACCAGGCACAACCTTCAAGGCACCCCTATGACGTACTTCCTCCCACTAGGGCCCACCTTCTAAAGTTTTAATTTCACAAAATACTGACGTCAACTGGGTTCTCAGCACATGGCGTAGTGGAGAACATTTTATTTATTTATTTATTTATTTATTTATTTATTTATTTATCTTTGGATTTTCAAGGCAGGGTCTCACTCTAGCCCAGCTGACCTGGAATTCGCTATGTAGTCACAGGGTGACCTCGAACTGAACTGCTTGTCTTACCTCCGTCTCCCAAGTGCTGGGATTAAAGGTGCCATGCCCAGCTTATTTTTAAACCCACACCTATATTTTCCCCTCTATCCAGGTCCAATAATTTTCACATATGCAAGCCAATGTGTGATTGTTGTCTTACTGTGTTTGGCTTAATTTAACATGATGTTCTCTAGTTTCATCTATTTTCCTAAAAATTATGAGATTTTATTTATTAAAATTTTCCATTATGTTTATATAACCCATAACATATTTTCTTTATTGTCTCATCCATTGATGGGCACCTAGGTTGACCCCATACCTTCTGTATTGAGAACACTGCCAAGATTAACTTAAGTGTGTAGGTTAGGTGATTAGCTTGGATTCCTTGGAGGCAGAACTTAATATTTTTCCACTCATGACCCTGTTTACCCCCCAAATTTTACATGAACCTAGGTATATGAGTTTACAAGACAAGTGTATAAATCAAATATTTACTTAAAATAAACCATAACTAAATTTATTTTAAAATAATTCTTTGGTATATATAATATTTTACCACTTACTAAATATGGTCTCCCCCCTCTTTTTTTGTTTTCTTTTTTGAGGGAGGGTCTCACTCTAGCCCAGGCTGACCTGGTAATCACTCTGTAGTCCCAGACTGACCTGGAACTCACAGTGATCCTCCTACCTCTGCCTCCCAAGTCCTGGGATTGAAGGTGTTCACCATCATGTCTGACTTCACTTACTAAATATGAAAGCAAATTTGCACACTGACAAAAGGGTTATTTTTACATAGAAGATTAAATCTCAGTTGGATATTTGTTGCCTCAGGACACAGGGCACCTTCAACAGACTTTCCCAGTGATGTGCTGAATAATTTTGGGGCCAATTTGTTTCCCACCTCTACCCCAGCTTGCGAGTGATGGACACTTTATTTGCCTCCCTCTCAATGCATGTTACAGTCCATTTTACCATATACTTGCAAGTATTATTATTCTCTGAATGATTTAAAATATAATTAGTGAAAATCCTGACATGTTGGGGTTTTGTGACTGTTCCTAAATTTATGATTTCCATGTTTCCTTACAGGATGAACATATATATATATATAATTTTTTTTGGTTTTTTTGAGGTAGGGTCTTGCTGTAGCCTAGGCTGACCTGGAATGTACTATGTAGTCTCAGAGTGGCCTCAAACTCACTGTTATCCTCCTACCTCTGCCTCCCTAGTGTTGGGACTAAAGGTGTGCACCACCACACCCAGCAGAATGAACATTTTTAACATAATTGTCATGGTTTGATCCAGGTGTCCCCCACAAACAAATGATGTGTTCTGATTGGTTGATCTCCTCAGCTAATGGCAATTTGGGTTTTACAACCTCGCTAGACCTGTGTTGTCAGGGGTGGGCTTATGGGGTTATAAGCCAGCTTCCCCTTGCCAGTGTTTGGCACAACTTCCTGCTGCTGTTTACAGTGCTGTGGTAGAGGTAATGTCCACCCTCTGCTCATGCCATCATTTTCCCTGCCAGGATGGAGTCTCTCCTCGAGTCTGTAAGCCTAATAAACCCATTCCTCCACAAGCGGCTTTTGCTTGGGTTCTTTCTGCACAGCAACTAGAATGCTGACTGCAACAGTTTTGGTACCAGGAATGGGGTCATCTGTTGCTGCTAGAACCCCGATCTTGTGGCTTTGGGCTTTTGGACGTGATCTGCAGGAGGCATATGGAAGGATTTGAAACCTCATCCTGAGAGATGGCTTGCAGGGCTGTGAGTTCAGCTGATGGACAATTCTGGTCAGAGTTAAAAGACCTGAATGTAATAACAACTATGGACTGTGAGGTTTAGCTTATGAGGGTGAGAAAAAACTTTGTCAGGACTGTGCCAGAAACAGTTTATGCTGCATTCTGCCTGCCTGTGTCCTGGGAAGCTGTGCAAGGTTGCTTTACATAAAGATGGATTGGTGTGAGCAGATGGAGATGGCACAGAAAGAAAGATCTTTGGGTCGAAACTGCTGCCTGTTCACCTGCAATTGTTTGAGAGATGACGACCATTGAGATTGGGCCAGCTTGTCTGCAATGGAACAACAGGAAGAATGCAGAGTATTTGAAGTAAGGGGCCTGAATGCTTTGTTCCTCCCTGGATTAACAAGTTGGTAGCCCACCTGGTTCTATGGAGTAAGAGAGGATCATTGGATTTTCAGCACAGTTTTGTTTTGGAAAAATGGCCATCAGCAATGTGAAGCAGCTGTGCTAGATTGCCTGCATGGCAGCCCGATGGAGCCATGAGGATGAATTGTGGGTTGCGATGGAGATCCAGTAAAATGCCAGGATTATGGATAGGTGCCAAGGCGAGCTGCCAGCACCGGATGAAGTTTTTCCGGACTGAGTAGCCGAGCTGGAGGGGTGGAATTGAATCTCCAAGAGACTTGTCCAAATGCATGATCATTGAACTTGGAGTTAGAGATTGATGATGCCCTGCTTGTTTTAAATCTTATATTGGTTCAATCTGTTTTTGCTGTGCCTCATGTTTTGCAGTGTGAATGTTCTGTGCCATTAGGGTTTTTTTTTTGGTATTAGGGCTCAGTTGAAAACTGTGGGGACTTAGCAGTTGAGCTGAACACATTGTATTTATATCATGTATGATTATTAGTTGTGGGGACAGGGGCGGACTGTCATGGTTTTATCCAGGTGTCCCCTACAAACAAATAAATGTGTTCTGATTGATCCATCCTCAGCTGATGGCAGTTTGGGTTTTACAACCTCACTGGAGCTGTGTTGTTGGGGGTGGGCTTATGGGGTTATAAGCCAGCTTCCCCTTGCATGTGTTTGGCACACCTTCCTGCTATTGTTTGCAGTGCTGTGGTGGAGGTGATGCCCACTCTCTGCTCATGCAAACATTTTCCCTGCCATAATGGAGTCTCCCCTTGAGTCTGTAAGCCAAATAAACCCATTCCTCCACAAGCCGCTTTTGCTTGGGTTCTTTCTGCGCAGCAAGTAGAATGCTGACGGCAACAATAATGATATGAGATATAAGCAGCAATCTGAAGTTTATAATCTGATGTTTTACATAGTTATACACCTTGAATCCATCACCCAAATTAATAAATTTAACCAATGCCCTCAAAGTTTTCTCGTGCCTTTTGTAATGTGCTCCTAGTGTGAGTACCTGGCCTCTTTCCCTCTATCTTCTCAGGTTGCTCCTTTTCTGCCTTGAGTCAACCCTAATGTGCATACTGAACGATGAGAGAGTGCTATGTCCCCTCAGGGCAGTGTTCTTTTCTACCTCTTGGTTTTCTGGCTTGGTATCTCTTGACACTAAGCTCTAAATCCTGGGCTCATTGAGGCCCATCTTGGCACAATGTCCTGGAAAACTGATTATCTGGTGGCAGTCTTGGGGCTCCCCTTGCTTATTTTTTACCTCAATTTCATGAATGTCCTTTTCTGCCTGAAATCCAGTGTCTTGAAGCTCTCTTTCACATATTTTATCTATCATGTTGCCTGGGTCTCGTGACAGTAATGGCCTCTAGACCTCCTTCTAGGCTGGAAGAGAAATCCCAGGAAATATTTTTGATCTTTCTCTCTGTATCCAACATTGCTGATAGCAAGCAGCATTCAAAGAGAACAAAACATATAGCTCCTATCTTCTAGAATCTAGAATTCAATATCTGGAAACAAGACAAAAAGAAAGAGTATTATAAAAAATAAAACTATTATAGATGGTCATGAATGCTAAGAAGAAATAGTGTTCACACGTGAGAATAATGGAGGTGGGAGTCACTTCATGCTAACATGGGAAGTCACATTTGAGGAAGGAGCAGTTGAGAAATATCTCAGCTGGGTAGAGCAGTGGTGTATAGCTCAGAGGGAGGGTCACATGACATCAGGTTGGGAAAGAAGGTGAGATCCAGGTTGCTAATGCCTGCTAGGCCCCCAGAGTCTGGGCTGAGGTGTATGCACATTGGGAATTCCTACTGAAGGTTCAAGGAGGGGCACTTTATGATCTAATTCACAGTCATGGGCTTTTTGATTTCTGTACGTGTGTGTGCCTGTATGTGTTCTTTCACACATATGTGGGCACATATGTATACAGCATGTGTATGCGTGCTCTCATGTGTGGGTACATGTATGCACATTTGCACAGGTGTTGTGCCCCAGCTAGCTGAGTAACCTTGAACTAAGTTTTAGAAAGAAGCCGGGCATGGGGGCACACACCTTGTCCCCCAAGGCAAAGGTGATAGAAGTGCTAATAAGCTTTGCTGGCTGAGTTCCCTTGGCTGTGTTCCTGTTTCCTGAGCCCCTTGTGAAAGAGTTAAGGCAATACAATGCATCCTTGGGTTGTATATAAGGTTGGATACTGGAATAAAGTTTTGAAATCTGCTTGGACACTTCTCCCAGCTACGAGTGTATGTGGGGTTCTGGCTGCACATTCACCTTTCCTCATGGGGCCTGTCTCCTGCTGGCCAGTGAGACAGGCTCAACCGCAGGGGACCAGGGATCCGTGACTCTCTCTCACTACCCAACACACAGGTATGTGTGTAGGCCAGAGGTTGACACTAGGTATCTTCCTTGATTACGCTCCACATCACTTATTGAGACAAAGTCTCTCACTTGAACCCTGAGCTCATCCATTCAGAGAGTCTAGCTAACCAGTTTGCCCCGGAGATCCCCTCTCTCTGCTTCTTTTTTTAAAAAATATTTTATTTATTTATTTTTCAAGCAGAGAAAGAGAGAGAGAGAGAGAGAGAGAGAGAGAGAGAGAGAGAGAGAGAGAGAGAGAGAGAGAGAGAGAGAGAGAACACCAGGGCTACCACCTTGTGGGTCTGGCTTATGTGGGTCCTGGGGAATTGAACCCAGGGCCTTAGGCACCTGAGGCAAGTGCCTTATCCACTGAGCCATCTCTCCAACCCCTCTCTCTGCTTCTTGAGTGATGGGATTGCAGGTGAGCCACCATGCTTACTCAACTTGTCAGTTTTGGGAATTCAAACTCAGGTCCTCATGCATGCATGGCAAGTACTTTGTGCACTGAGCTATTTCCCCAGCCCCTCGTGTGTTTCTTAATGATGAAGTATTTAATAAGAAATGGATCCTTAGTGATTTTTATGATTGTATGAACATCACAGAGTGCTGTATGTGGACCTGGAAGGTATAGGTCAATCAGCCGATGTGGCCACTTGATGCAGCCATGAGACACAGTAAACAGGAGTAACTTCATAAGGAGTGCTCTCTACAGGAACGAGTATAGTGTAGTAAGTATGTAAAGCATTAAATAGCTGCTCATTATCATTTCCAGCCTATGTATGTACTGCAATAATTGGATTGCTATCCTCTTATGTGGCTGACAGTGCCCTAGCTTTCTTACACCAGGACCCATGGAGCACAGCAGGACTAGAGTAGCTGTAGTAGAGTGCTGTGTGCTGTGCTCCCTCTCTGTTGCTCTGACAGAATGTCTGAGAAAACCACCTAGGGGAAATTGAACTTATTTTGGCTCAGGCTTTCAGAGGGTTTATTCTGATGGCTGGCTGAATTGTTTTGGGTCTGATAATGCAGAAACACGGGCAGAAAGACATGGTGGAGGCAAGCTGCTCATTTCCTGGTGGCCAGGAAACAGAGACAGTGAAAGCAAGAGGCTGGGGACAAGACATGCTCCTAGTGACTCATTTCCTTCAATCACAATCCAATTTCTAGTTTTTACCACTTCTCAGTATGTCATCAGATTGCTAATCCATCAATCCAATCACTTTCCCAAAGCCTTAATGTTTAAAAGCCTGTGAAGCCTGCATGGGGGACCAAGCTTTCAGCTGGGGCCTTTGGAGGGACACTTTCTATGCAAATCACAGCACCAAGTGGCAGGAATTTTTCAGCTTCATTGTAACCTTTGGACCACCATCATGCGTGCATTATGTTTACTGAAGCTCTGTATGTGGTGCATGACGATAACTGTAAGAAAGTTACTCTGACTGCTGGTGGAGAATGGGCTAGAGAGGCAAACACAAAAGCAAGAAAACCAGGCAGGAAGTTTATGCATGATCTAGCTTACTAATGATGGTGACTCAAGAAAGGCAATGCAAGGGGCATTGAAAGAAATGAATCTGATATGTACTTGGGAAGGATCTGGATGTGAGAGGAGGAGAGATAAAAGAGAGAATTAAGAATGACTCTTGTCTGAACTGGAGAGATTACTCAGTGGTTAAAGGTGCTCACTTGCAAGGCCTGGTGACTGGGGTTCAATTCTGGTCAAAAGTGGTATGAACACTTGGCATTCATTTTCAGGGTAACACAAGCATGCGCACACACACACACACAGAATGCCTCTTAGATGTTGGCTAGAGCAACTGTAGAAATGGGATACCCTAGGTAAAGTGAGGCATGTTGATGAGGGGTTGGCTATGAATGGGACATCAGGAAACAGGTTGGGGGTTTTGGATAGGACATCCGAACTCTGGTTGGAAATCATGGAAAAGCAGAGCTGTAGACATTAGACTCAGGAACAGCTTCTTGGGAATCTCTGCGTGGATGGAACACCTTCCTGTGTGGTGGGAATGAAGAAATGTGACACATAACAAAAACAAGTACTCAAAAAAGTCAATTTCCTTATGTAATTAAAACAAGTTGTAGGCAAAACCATTAACTGCAGTGGGTTAGAGAATGACATAGCAATTTAAAAAATGGATAAGATTATAGGGGTCTTGCAAATTCTTTTTGGTTAACTCAAGACAATAGATAGGCAATTGGCAGTTCCTAACTCTGATTACCATCATTTCACGAAGGAATTGACATTCTTAATAGCAAAAGTGCTGGGAGGTGTGCCGTCCAGCAGTAATGAAGAGCTGTATTTGGCTAATGACAGCTTCACAGTCTTCATTTTTGCCTTCCACTCCAGGACAGTGTCAGCACCCTTGCTGATTCTCACATCCAAGGGCACTTTGAGGATCCTTTACAGTGAGTAGCAGCGGCTGATTCAGTCTCTTTTCCTTGGAGGGTATAAGCCTCTTCCTTGCTGGTTTGCAAGAAATGTGTTTCCCTTTCTTTCCTTTTGAGAGGATCCCACCATGACAGTTTCTATTACCCATCCTCCCCCTCTTCCTGCGCCTGTGAAAGATTCCATTTCCCATAATCCTCTGTTATAAAACCACATGACTTGTTCTGGCCCATTGGCTGGGAGTAGAAGTGTTAACAGTGCCCAGTGTTAGTGTGTGATCTCCAGATAGTCCTTTGGAGCAAGCATCTGTTGACACCAGGTCGCAGGCACCTGCTGCACGGAGCATACCCAGAAAACTGCCTGCCCTCACCGAAATCCCCACATGAATAAATAACTCTATAGAAATCCCCTGAGATTTTAGTATATTCTTAACTTTAGCATGCAGTTTGCTCTGCTCCAACCAATGGCAGCACCAGGGCCTGACTGAAGCAAGCCGCCCCCTGCTTTTGTTAATAATTATTACAGAAAAACAAATATCTGAATCTACAGGAATGACTTTCCTCTTGCATTTCCCCAGGGGCTTCTTGCAAAGCTCCTGTTAACTGAGGAGCCAGGCAAACCCAGCATGTGTTATTTTAGGCAGTCCTGGGTTGCTTCTCAGGGCTTCCTTCTATGGGTCCATGAGGAGGAGTTGGTTACTAAGGGTGGGGTCTGTATAGTGTTTGCTTTGACTGACAGGCTTGGGTTACACAAGCCTTTGTTCACTGCACACGTCCTTTCCACAAGGCATAGGATGGGATGGGGGATTTCCCCACAAGTTCATTTTGAGGACAGTTTGCCTTACTGCTAATCACCTAAAACCAGTTGGAGCTAGATCAACCCACTGCCTCTAGTTCCAGGACATGTCTGCCCATAAATGAACCAGAAGAAGGGAGTTGCTAGAGAGTCGACCTTGCTTTGTTTAGAGAGGGGTGCGTAGCTTTATGCAGGTGGGATCCAAGGCTGTTGAGTGCCCCTTCTCTTTCTCCCCTCTCCCTCCTTCCTTCCATCCTTCTGTTTTTGATAAGGTCTCACTCTATAGCCCAGATTGGCCTGGTACTTGTGCAGCCTCAGCCTCCTGAGTTCTGGCATTACCAGCATATGCCACCACAACCAGCCTGTAATCTCTTCTAATAATGGCACAATTATTGGAATAAGGCCCTGGGTAATGGCCTCATCATACGTTGATGGCTAAAGATCTGCTATAGAGATAATCACTCTATGTATAGCCAAGGGAAAAGAAGTACATTGTCTTTAGATGTCTTTAGAATAATCTTCCATCAATTACTCTGGAGTGACATTCCAAGGTCCTCCTTATTGGGATTTATTTCTCTGAGTTCTGAGGGAAGCCAATTCAAGCCAGGACAAGGTGAGTAACCTTGAGTTGGATTGGGCAAGGCTAGATCACATGTTCTGTGAAGGCTGTGTTGGGGGTTGAATGTGACCCTCCACTTGGTGCCCAGATGGTGGCGCTGTTCTGGAATGTTGTGCAACCTTTAGGAGCTGAAACCTCCCTGGATGGAGAAAGTTGGTCAGATCTTGAGATTTTTAAACCCCAGTCCTGCTTCCTATCTCTACTTCTTGTTCTGGCAACATGTGAGGAGGTCAGGAACTCCAGCTCACACACTCCTGCCTCCTCTCAGTGATGGACTGACTGCATCTCCTCCAACTGCAGGCCAGAATCAATCCTTCCTCCCTTCAGGAGCTTCTTGTCCCTGCTGCAAACTGAGCGAAGGAAGACAGGTTCCAAGTAGAACCTAGTGTAGTTTCACATAGTAATAGTATAGTAGAATGGATGCTAAGTGGCAAAAATGACAAATAAAAATATCCAGTGACAATATATTGTGTTGTGTCTTCTAGAAGAAGAGAATGTGTGGGCTGACTGGAATGAATTCTGAAAAAAATATTCATGTTTGTCTGTGGCAGCGAACCAACCTACTATGGAGCTAATGAGTCAGTAATACAGTGCAGAGGAAAAGAAGTACACCATCTTCAGATGCAAAAGAAAGTGGCTAGCCCAAAACCCACCAGCCCCCCAAAGCTGCACAATGCAATTTTGAGCAAATTCTGGAATTAAAGATCAAGGGGAAATAGTGCATGTATGAGATAAAATGCCCAGAAATTGTAGGTTTACATTGATTTCACAGAACTCTGCCACGGCTCAAAGATGTGCTTGGAGCTTAGCAAGGGTTCTTATAATGGCAGATGTGGAGAGGTGTGCTGCCAAAAGGAAAAAAATTAGGTAAAATAATTTTTGGATGAATAAAAGTAAAAACAATGACTCAGTTCCCCAGGGGCTTGTTTTCTTTAGTTCCTAAGAAGAAAATTATGCAAATACATTAGGAAGGAACTTATGAAATGGCTCTGAGTGGTTCCCATGGTGCCAGCATCAGCATTCTTAGGGTTTACTGATTCAGAGGCTTCACCCCCGAAATCACCCATTCAGGACCCCTGAAAGTGGAACCGAGTAATACGCATGGTAATGGGCATTCTGACATTCGAAAACCACTGAGCCAGCAACTCACCGACATCTAGAACTGAGTCCCTAAGCCAAGGTTTGCTGTGTTGGTTAGGATAAGGTTCAGTGGTACATAACATAAGATGAAAATTATAATTGCTTCTTTATTTTTTGCTCAGCAAAAGTTCAAGGTAGGAGTTAAGAACTGCCAAGTGACTTTATGATCATCAAAAAATTCAGGCTGGCTCTTCTAGTATGCAGATTTTCATAGTCAAAGTCTCTCAGCATTAATGTGGTAGGCAGAACTCATGTGGTTATCCTGTTTTCCAGGCAGGAATTAGGAGGCAAGGGCACAGGAAGAAAGACACTTGCCTTTGCTACATCAGGTTTTCTTAGGAAATTTCACCTGATAACTTTTGTTTGTTTAGCATTGAGTGACTCCAGGGGTTAAGTGTGGCCAGAGGACACTCTTCCCCATCCCAATATTTATTGTTAATAATTAGATATACTGTATAAACAAGTCTTGTGATGGTACCCCTATTTCCCTCCTCCCTGTCCCCAACCCACTGGGGGCCCTCCTCAGTGGGCTTGCTGGACCAGTCCATGGGGTAGGGTTTATGGATTGTATGAGAGGTAGCCAGTTTTTGTGTGTGTGTGTAGTTGTGGAGGGGGTGATGGTTCTGGGGGTTCTCCCCTACCATTCATTTCTGAGGATTAGAATTTAGATAATGTCCAGCAAAAAGTCCAATGTACCTCAAAATTTAAGGAGTACCCGAATTCTTCTCTATGAAGTTAATGAATTAAGATCATAGACAACCAGAGGTTAAGGTATAGTGGGAGACTTTACTTGAAGGAAAATTGGGAGTTATAGAGATCTCCAGTCACCAGTGTGGGGAGAACATGTGGGAGAGGTTTTAGCCACAATCTATGCTGTTTAACTAAACAGGCAGAAAAAGAAAAGATAACAGAGGGCGCCCATCATGAGAAAAAAGTTCACGTGGCGATCTTAAGCCCTAAGGGGTGAGGGGCCTTACTTGGAAAATGAAAGTCCTCCTTCTAGGATGCCATGTGGGAACAAGAGACTGGGCTTTGTTTTAGTGAAGTTTTTAAACCTTCCACCAGGTAAGTCAGAGAGATAGCTGATTGGTCTATACCTGACTAATGAGTTTTAGCATCTAGGTTTGTGCTCTGGCTAGAGACACCTCCTACTCAAGGGGAGGGGGGTCTATGGAGCTTGTCTGAAACTCTCACACCATGGCTCTTACAATCTTTCCAACCCCTCTTCCACTCAGAGAGAGAGAAAGAGAGAGTATGGGTATGCTAGGGCCTCTTGCTGCTGCAAATGAAATGGTGGGTTAGTTTTAGGTCTGCTTTACTGTTGAGGTCTTAAGAGTCTCTGGATTTCTGCTTTGGATTGTGTTGGGTGTCCTCAGTGTCTGTCTCCATTATCCTTTCATAAGTTATCTGACTTGCCGTGGAGGTAGGTCTCTCATTCATCTTGCCACTTCCTCAAGGTTTCATTTGGGCTCTATATCATAATTTAGGGGTGGTTCATCTCCTGCTTGGATGTCAGGCAACATCACAGGTCCTGTTGGTGGAATTGGGTTTTCCATGGTTTTTGCTGCTCACTGAAACATATATCTCCAATGGAGAGTGAGATCGGTATAGGTTAAATGAGACAAACATTGCTAATTTGGTGAGATTCTAATGGGTGTAGTCTCTCTGTAGGTATCTGGTTAGTGGGGTTTTCCCTTGGAACCCAGGTTCTTGGCAGAGGACACTCTTTTATTTGGTCACATTACACCATGAAGTAAAGTTTGAGCTGGGGAGAGAGAGAGAGAGAGAGAGAGAGAGAGAGAGAGAGAGAGAGAGAGAGAGAGAGAGTAGCAGTCTTTTCTATAGCTAAAAAGTGACTCAGCCTTCTTCTGGCTTTGCAATTTGGAAGAGGCAAAGTGTCAGGGGGCATCTTTCCTTTTAAGAAGGTGACAGTTTTCTGCTTTCCCTTCCCTCAGGGAGATGGTAAGAATTTAAACACAGGTTAGGATAAGAAATTTTGGGAAAGGCCTGCAGCCCAGAGGTGGGCATAAAAATTGAGGCAGGAAGGAAGATGGCCAGAAAAGTGTTGTTCCTCATGATGGACCAATGTCTTTAGATGACTTCCTTTCCCAGCTCAAAGGACAGCTTTGCTGGGGGAACATGAGCCTCTTTTTTTCTTTTTCCCCAACTTATTAGAGAGAGAGAGAGAGAGAGAGAGAGAGAGAGAGAGAGAGAGAGAGAGAGAGAATATAGGTATGCCAGGGCTTCTTGCTGCTGCAAATGAACCGCAGAAACATGTACCACTTTGTGCATCTGACTTTAGGTGGGCACTGGGGAATTGAACCTAGGCTGGCAGGTTTTTCAGGCAAGTGCCTTTAACCACTGAGCCATCTCTGGCCCCCCTTTTAAATTTGATTTTTACTGACAATTTTATACATATATGATGTATTTAAAAATATATTTTTTTATTTGCAAGGATAGAGAGACAGAGAGAGTCTATGAATGAAAACATCAGGGCTTCTAGCTGTTGCAAATGAACTCCAAATGCACATGCCACTTTGTACATCTGGCTTTATGTGGGTACTGGGGAATTGAACCTGGGCCCTTAGGCTTTTTTTGCCCTTAGGCTTTTTAGGCAAGCACATTAACCACTGAGCCATCCCTCTAGTCCTATAAAGTGTATTTTGACTGTAACCCTCTCCCATTACCTTCTTTCGAGCTCCTCCATCCCCTTCCACTGGGCCCCTTCTTTCCAACCAGTCCCTCTTCTCCTTTGATGTTCTTTTAATCATGTGCATGTGTGAGTGACCCACTGAGTTTAATTAGGGTTGTTCCCCTGAGAATGGGTTGGGGATTATTTACCACAGCACATGCAACCTATCAGTTGCTGTACCATCACAGAAAATGTCTCCTACTCCTCCATCAACCATGAACAACTTTCCATAATTCTTCAAGAGAGGACGGGCCTCGTGCCCTCCTCCATCATCCACGATGGAATGTTGATGGGCCCAATATTGTGCAGGTCTTGTGCAAGTGATGGCAGTTGCTGTGAGGTCATGAATGCAATGGTCACATCATATCCCGAAGACAGTGTTCCATAGCATCCTCTCTATCCTTTGGTTCTTAAATTCTTTTTTAAAGCTTTTTTATTGACAACTTCCATAAATATAAAGAACCATGGTCATTATTCCCTCTCACCACCCTCTGTTTCATCCTTCAAAGCTCCTCCTCCACTGAATTCCTTCTTTCCAACTAGTCTGTCTTCTATTTTGATACCGTCATTCTTTTCTTCCTATTATGCAGGTCTTGTTTAGGTTGCGTCAGCCACTGTGAATTTATGAATGCCACAGCCCCTTTGTGTCTGGAAGACAGTATTGAGAGCACTCCCCTTCCTTTAGCTCTTACATTCTTTCCACCACCTCTTCCACAATGGTGCCTGTGGCTTTTACATTCTTTCTGCCCCCTCTGCCACAAGGTTCACCGAGCCTTGGAGGGGGTGGTAGAGATGTCTCATGTAGTGTTGAGCACTTACCCATCACTCGTTCTGAGACACTTCTTTCTTTTTGTGTTTTTTATTGAGAACTTTAATGTATGGAAATATTGTCTGATGGTCATATTCCCATCAGGTTATATTATTATTTCCTCTCTACCCTGACCCCATTCCACTGAGGACCCTTCTTAGTGGGGATGGGATATTGGTATTCACTGTGGGGTCATGAGTGCCCCAGTTAGTCTCTGTGGAGGGAACAATGCCTCAGAATATAACTTCCCACTCTGAGGCTCTTACATTCTTTCTTCTTGCTCCTCCACAATGTTCCTTGAGCCTTGAAGGGTGTTTTATAAGTCTCCTTTAGTGTCGAGTTTTCTGCAGTCTCTAATTTTCTGCTTTGATGAGTTTTGAGTCTCCTCAGTGTCTAACACCATCTCCCTGGAGGAGGTGGTCAGGTTAGCAATGAGAGCAGCACTCATATAACCTTCTACTTCCTCTGTAATGTCTCCTGGGCCCTGGCAGATGTGATAGAAAAAACTCATCTTGTGCTCAGCACTTGGCTTTCTTTTCTTGTCCAGTGTTTTCTGCCAATAGTGAGAGCAGCATGGATCAAAGGGGTAAATATAGATATTTAGAAGACTTTTTTTGGGGGGAGTGTTTCAGGTAAGGTCTTGCTCTAGCCCAGGCTGACATGAAATTCACTACCTAGTTTCTGAGTGGGCTTGACCTCACAGCAATCCTCCTACCTTTGCCTCTTAAGTGCTGAGATTAGACTTTTTTGTTGATGGGAATAACCTCTTCTTTAAACCAAAGAACAGTAAAGCTCCCTTCTAGGGTCTCTGACCCTCTAAGAAATAGGCTTCTGACTTGGTTCTCAGTACCAGGCTTGAATTTCCTCCCACTGAGTGAACCTCATATCTAATCAGAGAACAGTTGATTACCTCCATAGCCTGTGTGCGACTATTGCACCCATGGGTACATCTTGCTTGGCTGGTTAATTTTCCAGCTTGAAGGATCCATTGCTTATTCACACTGTTGGTAACCATTTTACCTCAGCAGCTTGCATAGCGTTTTCCAGAACGACAAGGACTAGTCAGCAGGGATCTGGCTTCCACTGAGACTCCTCCTTCTTATAGCTGACGGTCCTTCTATGACTGCCTCTGCCCTTTTGTGAACAGTGTCACAGTACACTACCTGCCCACAGTGTGGTGGTGGCTTTGAGGAGGATGAACAGCAGTGCAGGAAGGGAAGAGAAGTGCTTCAGAGCAAACAGACCCCAGACTACATCTATCATCATATACTAGTGATGGTCGTATGCAACACATACCTCTTATAGCACATAAAATAATTTTAGATGACACACAGAAGAAACATGGCATCACAATAATATACCATCTCACATGTGAAAGAAAGTGGCAGAAATGAAGTCATTACTGCCCCCCAAATCAATAACCTCATTAGTTATCTTAGTTATTAAGGAACTAACGTGAATCAGTTGAGAAGTATGCCCTTTGCCCTTCTGTCCTTCCATCTTTGTCCTGCCTGGAACATGGATGTTTGATCTGGATCTGTTGTAACCATTCTGTGAACATAGGGCAACCTCAAGGAGGAAGCCATATACTATATAGCTGGTAGTGTGGGAAGGTAGTAGAGCTTAATTTTGTGATTATATCTACTTCCAGCCTTGGCCTGTCTACCCCCAGACTCTTTGCATGTGTGAGAAATATGCCCAGTTTATTTAAGCTGCTATTATACCTTTTAGGGATTTGCCACTTGATGCTCAGTGTAACTTCCAGTTGATGCCAAGACTTCTTTTGCTTTTTAAAACTGATGTTTTTGTAGGCAAGATAAAATATCATTAATCATGATTACAATTAATGTGAAAAACTACAGTGTTTAGATCAAGAGAGTTTGGTGATACCAATAATAGGCATTTGTTCTCTGCTATACAGATAGCTGCAAAGTGCCATTGCCCTTATAGGGTGTGACACTTCCTGCCCCTGCTACAATCTCAGTGGTGGCTGTGGCTGCCATGTTGTCTGCATTGCTGGTTGTTCTGGAGGCCATGCAAATGAGGTTCAAGGTCACAACACTTGCCTCTTGTGCAGATCATAAACATGATTAAAACATTTTTTGCATGCTTGAGTGTATGTGGTATACATGCATGTGTGTGTGAGTGCACATGTGTTCGTGTGTGTGTGGAGACCTGATATTGACATCAGGTGTTTTCCTAGATAGCTCTCCACCTTATTTTTAATTAATTAATTAATTTTTTGAGGAATTTATTTATTTATTTATTTATTTTAAATATTTTATTTATTCATTTTCAAGCAGAGATAAGAGAGAGAAAGAGAGAGAGAGAGCACACCAGGGCCACCACCTTGTGGGTCTGGCTTATGTGGGTCCTGGGGAATTGAACCCAGGGCCTTAGGCACTGGAGGCTAGTGCCTTAACCGCTGAGCCATCTCTCCAGCCCTCTCCACCTTATTTTTAAGAGACCGGGTCATTGGTTGAGTCTGGAGATTTGGCTAGGCTAGTTAAGCTAGTAAGCAAGCCCCAGGGATCCTCTTGTTCTTTGTTCCCCCAGCACTGGGAATACTGGTGTGTACCATCACACCCAGATTGTATGTGATCCTCCAACCTCTCCCTCCCAAGTACTGGGTTTAAAGGTGTGAGCCACCATGTTCCCAGCCTTTTATGTCTGAGCTTAAAGTTTGTTTCATTATGCATAAAGCACAAATATAAAACACACTTATAAAATTATATGCATGGGGATGAGGAGATGGCTCAGCAGTCAAAGGTGTTTCCTTGCAAAGCCTGTTGGCTTGGGTTTGATTCCCCAGTACCCATATAAAGCTGGATGCAAAGTGGTACGCTTATGTATAATCCTCATGTATTTAGGGCAGGGGAAGGTAGAGCCAGGGAATTCCAGAAGCTAGACTAGTGTATACACAGCAGCAAGAATAGCAAAGGAGACCCAGTCTCAAGCAAGGTAGACATGCCCAGGTTGTCCTCAGACCTCTGTACATGTGTCGGCACACACATATTGTATTCATCCACACATACATATACACATCCCCACAAAATATTATACACATCCACACATGCATGCTGTCCTGGGAAATGTTTTTTCCCTGGGGAGATGTGAGCATATGTCTTCTGCCCCAGATAGGGCACAGATGACAAGACCAAAGGATTATTACATCAAAACTGGTTTTGGTGAACCAATGAGTCTACTGGGGTTACTTATGGAACATGGTGAAGAGTTGCTTACAGGAGCAATAAATGACCCAGTTGCATCTCTGGAGCACATTGTGCCAACTTGCAGGCAGCTTCATCAGAGAGTCTTCAGCACGCTGCATCACCAGCAGACAGCTCAACAGGCGAGTCTCTCGAGTCTCTCTCCCAAGCAGTTGTTTCCTCTTTATATTTACCAGACTTGTTGACATCCTGAGTCTCTGGATCCTCCTTCTTCCCTAGCACTCCAAAGAGATGTTTCAGTTTCTTGCTAATATAACCTTGGGGAGTGGTTGCATTTCAGGTCTTCCAGACTTGACTTCCTATATCAGAGCCTCCTTTCTCTCTTCAGGAGAAAATATTTCAATTCAGAGGAATGTGCTACAGAACACATACATACACACATATATGCATCCACACACATATATACACATATCACACCATCCACACATGCATGCTCACACATTATACACATCCATCCATCCATAGATACATACCATATACATCCACACATCAATATCCACACACTCATAAATACACACATCATACACATTTACACATATCATATGCATCTACACACATATATATACACACATCATTCACATTCATACACATATGTATCATATACACCCACATATTCATATATACATAGATACTTATGCATTCAAATTCTGGTACCAAATCTGTCTTAGCCACGTGCCACTTGGATGAATCTCCACACCAGGCATAGTTTTTTTTTTTAAATTAAAGTTTTCTGTAGTCTCTCCTTCCCCTTAGAAACTTTACAAGCCAAGCCTTCAAATGTAATTCTCTCTGCACTTAGTATTTCCAAATTCTCACCAGAATAGTTCATAAAACTTGGCATACCGTTCTGGAAGGCATCTTTAGTTCCAAGTACCAAATCCATGTCCATTCCTCCAGCACAGAAGTTCCAGAAGACCAAAATCCACACGGTCAAATTCATCTCAGTAATCACCCCACTCCTGGTACCAAATCTGTCATAGTCAGCCACACACTGCTGGGATGAATCTCCAGACAAGGCACAGTTTTAGGAGGAAAGTATTTATTGAAATAACAGATTCAGGGAAAGTTTCAGAATGAAGAAGGCTAGCCCACTTTCACAGATCCAAGCACCACATATTCATACATACATAGATAGGTATGCATTCACACATATGCACACATATATGCACCCACATATCTACATATACATGTATGCATTTACACATACATATCATATGCATCTACACATATATCATACAATCCATATATGCATGCATACATACATGCACACATCATACACACCCATAGCAATAAATTACTTATTATCCATAAATAATATCACACATAGTAAAAAACTATACACACTACCTTGGTGGTGTTAATGGTTTTTTGTCGTGTGTGTAGTATTTGTGATGGGATGTGTGTATGTATAGTATATGCATGTGTGGTGGTTTGAATATAAATCTTCCCCATACATTCACATGTTTTAAATTAAGCCTCATACTTAGTTCCTAGCTGGTAGAGTATTTGGGAGGTGGAGGCCTGCTTCAGGAAGTGTGTGACTGGGGGCCAGTCTTGAGGTTTGTTAGTCCAACCTACTGGGTGTTTAGAACCAGCTGATCAGCTATCCCCAGAGTTCCTCTTGTTTCCATCCTCACCTGAAGGGCTGGGGTTACATGCATGGCTACACTTAACTTTTGGCCCTCTTGCAAGTGCTGCAGGTGCTCCTACCCCCTGAGACATCTCCCCAGGCCAGTGCTAACATATCTGTGGTGAGGGCAGATTAGGAAAAAGCCGTGAGGCTATGTACAGGGTGATAATGAAGACAAGGATGGGAGATGCTGCTTTGTGTATGCAGCAGGTTCCATCATTGTCTCTGTTGCTCACTTTGTGACTTTGAGCTCAGCCTTGACCAATGGATGTACACAGGGCTTGCTATGTTTGTTCATAGTTGGACATAACTCTCACCCCACAGAATCAACCCCTGGGATGCTCATCCTGCAGGCCAGTGTTCTGGCTTCCTTGTTCCAGCTCTGGTCTGGCTTCTACTGTGGCTCTCACTTCTGAGATGGAAGAACTCTGCCATGTCCTCAGATGTTTGGGAGTTTCTCGCCTTGGGTGGCTTCTGACTTATTTTTGGGTGCTTAGCTCTTGTTTGTCTAGCTTACCTTTGAGAACATTATTTAGTTTTGTTTGCACTCCACTCTTTCTGAAGTGGAAAGACTTTCTGGTTGAATGAACTTTAGGCTATCAGGTTTGTTCGGTAATGTTTATAAATTAAGCACATTTTTCTTTTAATAATTAAACATAAACTCGTGTACTTTTTATTTTTTTAAAATATTTTTGTTTCTTGACTTGCTTGCACACTTAAGAGAGATAGAAAGATTATGGGCACACTAGAGCCTCCTGCCACTTCAAAGGAACTCCAGACACATGTGCCACTTTGTGCATCTGGCTTTACCTGGGTGCTGGGGAATTGAATGTGGGCCAACAGGCTTTGCAAGCCAGTACCCTTAACTGACCTGCTGTGCTTATTTTCCTTTTCCCTTTTCTTTCTCTCTCATTTTTTTTGCAATATTAGGAATTGAACCTAGAATTTTGAGCATACTAGGAAAACATTCTACCACTGAGCTACATCCCTAGCCTTTTGATGATGATGATGATGATGATTAGCATGTTATTATGTGTTTGTACATGTGTTCATGCATGTGAGTGCCGATATGCATGTGCCAAGGTAGATGTGTGGAGGCCAGAGGACCACTTTTGGGTTAGTCTTTGCCTTTTTACCTCTTCTGAGACAGGGCTGATTTCTCTTGTATTCTCACTCTGCTATTTTTTGCTGTGGTCGCTATGAGCTTCTGGAAAATTCTCCTGTGTCACCCTCCCACCTCACAATTAGTGTTGGTGTTAGTGTGTTGGGATTACAGAAGATTTCCATGGCCTCTGGCTTTTTACATGGGGTTGTGGGGGGTTAAACTCTGGCATTCTGGCTTGAATATTGAGAACTTTATTCACTCACTCATCACTCAGAACCCCAACTTTCCTTTTACTTTTAATTTTAAGATAGGGTCTCACTAAGTTGCCCAGGATGACTTTGAACTCATTCTGTAGCCTAGGCAGGCCTTGAACTTGTGATTCTCCTGTCTCAGCCTCTTGAGTAGCTGGGATGACAGGCCTGAGCTACCATGCAACTGTCATGTGGGAACTTATTTATTCACCAGAATGCTTTTCATCTTGCTGTATGCCTGTAAATATATGTATATATCCAAAGGCCCCGTTCATCACAGACAAAATAGCCCAGCCTTTGCTGTTTCTGATGCCACAGAGACAGAGCCACATTCTACCCTTATGACAGAGTCAATTTCTAGCAATGCTTCCTGGGAATCATGGCTGCAGTGGTCTATTAGAGGAGTTAGTATTTATCACATGATTTTATAGCTTTAAAGTATTTTGTGTGCAGAAAAAAAACGTACAACTAAAATATATTATATGTAAAAATGCAACTGGTGAGAAGTAAAAAAAGTAAATCAATGTAAGCTTTAACTGACAAATCATGAGAGTATAGTATATTGATTTTGCATTTCTTCTAAGCATGATTACTATATAAAAGTCTAAATTAAATTCAAAATTACAATAACTATGATTTAGAGTGGGTTGTGTCATGGTAATGTAAGTGTAGAGTCAGAGATGGAAACGATGAGATTTGATATCACCAATGATTACGAAAGACAGAAAAATGCCAACAGAACACACTTCATCTCCCTGCAGCCTTCATGCCCAGGAGCCAGTTTTCCTCCTAAATGCTTCTCTTGCAATAAAGCGGGAAAGAATTTGTTTTTGAAGACATCAAATTGGAGCTTTTGGGGCTGGTGGACATAGCTCAGTGGGAGAGTGCTTACTTGCATGTACCAGGTCCTCGGTTTGATCCCCTGTACCATATCAACTGGGTGTGGAGTTGCACACCTGTGTTCCCTGTACTTGGGAGGTAGAGGTGGAGGTAGGAGGAGCAGCAGTTCAAGGTCTTTGTTGGTTATATAACAAGTTTGAAGTCCACCTTGGATACATGAAAACTCTGTCTCAAATAACTAAATAAGCTCTTATCTTGCAGGTATTTCCTTCATTAGCTTCTCAACTTCAGGTCTCATTCCTGAGAATTCTGAGTGGCCTGTAATCCCACTGGTCAGCATTGCTGGGAGCTGCGCAAAAATGCAGAATCTCAGCCTGTCCCCAGATTTACTGTACAACAATCCTCATTTTAGCTCCTTGGAATTTGTGTGCACATGAAGTAAAGAACCACCTAACTTCCTCCCTCCCTCCTTCCCTCCCTTTCTTCCTTCCTTTCTTTTTTGATCAGTTCTATGTAACCCAGGATGGCTTTGAACTCATGAGTCCCCTGCCTCAGTCTCCTAAGTGCTACGATTACAAGTATGTTCCACCATTCCCAACTAGAATTTATTTTTATTTTTGGTTGTCAAGAACAATTCTGGTGTGTACATTTGTCCAAGGTTGATGTATCAGCCCATGGCCCTTCTGTGTCCCTGGGTATAACTACACTTCTATAAGGACATCTTGAAGTGGTCAGAGACATTGAAATAAATGGTCAGCATGTCCTTGATGTTCATGGGGCTATGGAATAGTGAGGGAGGGAAGCTGGACTTTGTTCTGAGTCCCTGAAGTTATATTAGGTGGGAAGAGGAAGTCTTTGACTAAAAAGCACTCTATGTAGAAGAAAGAGTGCATTAATGAACCAGGAAAAACAGGGCGAGGGACAAAGGGAGCCATGTGTCAGACACCATGGGAACCTAGGTGACCACTGTGAGGCCAACAATGTCTGCAGCTTTCTGGGCTCTGATACACCTATGATGTTTCTAGGGATGCAGGAGCTCTTCAAGGGCGGAACTCTAGCCTCTGGCCTCATGATTCTGTGGAATAAAGCAAAGAGTATCTCATTTATTCAGGACCAACATCTTTTTCTTTTCTCATGTTTATGTGTGGTGTGTGTGTTGGTCAGGGATGTGTGTGTACAGGTGTGTGTGTGTGTACAGTTGTGTGTATGTGGAGGCTAGAGATCAATATTAGGCGTCATTATTGCTTTCAATCTTATTTTTTGAGACAGAGTCTCTCACCAAACCTAGAGCCCACTGGTTTGGCTAGATGAGCTAGCCAGCAGCCCCTGGGATCCTCCTGTCTATCAGCTGTGGTGGGAGAGCAGAAGGAAACTAAGTGGGAGAGAGAGAGGAACAGGGGCAAGAGAGGGAATGGGGCTGACTATAATTAAAGTATGTTATGTACAAGTATGAAAATGTCATAAGAAACCTGTTATTTCTATATAATTCATATATGCTAATAAAAAAGAATGCATGAAAAAATGGAGGGAAAGGGATTCAGAAGGGAGAGTGGTGACCTACTCCCCCAAGACTCAGGGTGAAGCGTTTCCTACCTCCAGGAAGTAGGGAAGGGTTTGTGAAGTGGTGACAAAGAAGCCAAAGGTGGGTGCAAGGCACATGGAAATTTTTGGCTTTTTATTAACTGACTAATAATTAATTTACTAACCTTACTGTGTGGACATATTGCTTGATGGTAATATTCCCAATGGGTTATCTGTAATGTTCCCTCTCCCCAGCCTCCAATCCACTGAGGGCCCTCCTTAGTGAGGTTATTGGTATTCACTGTGGGGTCATGAATACACAAGTCAGTCTCTGAGAGAATACACCTTTTCACCCTGTGGCTCTGTCATTCTTCCTGTACCCTGAGCCTCAGAAGACGTGTTATAAACCTCCTTGAGTGTTGAACTCTCAGCAGCCTTTGATCTTATATTTTGATGAGTTTTGAGTCTCCTCAGTGTCTACTACCATCTCTCTGGATTCTCAGGCTATCAGTGAAAGAAACACTCATATTTAATCCACCAACTCCTTTATATTTCCTGGGCTCTGGCAAATGTCATAGAGATGACGTCTCATGCTAGGCAATTGGCTTTCTTTTTTTGTCATGCTGATGGGTCTTGGGTCTTCCCAGTATTCACTGCCATCTGTGAAAAGCAGATTCTCCAACCAAGAGTGAGAGCTGCATGGATCAAAGGGATCAACACAGATGTTTAGAAGATTTTTGCACATCCACCCCTTCTTTTAGCCAAAGCACTGTGGGAGCTTTCCTCTAGGGTCTATGAACTTCCTATCCCCAGGCTTCTGACTTGGCTTTCAATACCGGGTATGAATTTCCTCCCACTGAGAGGGTCTCATAGCCAATCAGAGAGCAGTTGATTACCTACATAGCCTGTGTGCCACTATTGCACCAAAGTGTACACTTGCACGGTTGGCTTTCTGTGCCTATGGAACCTTATTTTAGTATTTTTTCCAAGTCCATCCATTTTACTGCAAATTTCATTATTTCAGTTTTCCTTTCTGCTGAGTAGAATTCCACTGTGTATATGCACCACATTTTCATTATGGGCATCTGGGTGCTTCCATTTCCTAACAATTGTGAGCAGAGCAGCAACAAACATGACTAAACAAGTGTATTTACAGGAAAGAACAGAGTCTTTTGGGTATATGCCCAGGAGTGGTATAGCTGGATCAAATTGTAGATCTATTTTTAGACTTTTGAGGAACCTCTACACTGATTTCCATAGTGGCTGTTCAAGTTTGCACTCCCACCAAGAGTGGCTAAGGGTTTCCGTTTCTTCACATTCTTGCCAGCATTTGTTGTCATTTGGGTTTTTGAGGATTAGCCATTCTGACCAGAGTGAGATGGAATCTCAAGGATGTTTAAAAAAACTTTTTATTTATTACTTTGTAAGAGAGAGGGGGAAGAGAGGAGAAGAGAAGGGAGGGGAGGGGAAGGGAGTGGAAGGTAGAAGAGAAGAGAGGGGAGAGGAGGAGAGGGGAGGGGA
>PVHP010015868.1:0-36673 GCA_004024765.1 Zapus hudsonius | reverse complement strand
TCTGTGCCATCTCCATCTGCTCACACCAGTCCATCTTTACGTAAAGCAACCCTGCACAGGTTTCCAGGACACAAACAGGCAGAATGCAGCAAGCCTCACACGCAAACTGCTTCTGGCACAGTTCTGACCAAGTTCTTTCTCCCCCTCGTAAGCCAAACCTCACAGTCCATACTTCTCATTACATTCAGGTCTTTTAACTCTGACCAGAATGATCCAATACGCTGTACTTACAGCACTGCAAGGCACCTCTTAGGACAAGCTTTCCAATCTGTCCACATTCCTTCCTAATCATTTCCAGAAGACCAAAGCCACAAGATCAGGGTTCTAGC
Organism: Zapus hudsonius; assembly: GCA_004024765.1. NCBI lineage: Eukaryota > Metazoa > Chordata > Mammalia > Rodentia > Dipodidae > Zapus > Zapus hudsonius. The sequence goes on along the minus strand of PVHP010015868.1, from coordinate 36,344 downwards.
AGCAACGGATGACCCCACGTCCTGGTACCAAAACTGTTGCAGTCAGCTTTCTAGTTGCTGCGCAGAGAGAACCCAAGCAAAAGCGGCTTGTAGAGGAATGGGTTTATTTGGCTTACGGACTCGAGGGGAGACTCCATCCTGGCAGGGAAAACGATGGCATGAGCAGAGGGCTGGACATCACCTCTGCCACAGCACTGCAAACAGTGGCAGAAAGGTGTGCCAAATACTGGCAAGGGGAAGCTGGCTTATAACCCCCATAAGCCCACCCCCAACAACACAGCTCTAGTGAGGTTCTAATTCCCGAATTGCCATCAGCTGAGGATCGATCTATCAGAACACATTCAATTGTTTGTGGGGGACACCTGGATCAAACCATGACAGCTCCTCTTATGACTGTGTCTCTCTCAGCTCTAGGGGAGTCTGGCCCAGAACTGGTACTCAGTAAGCACTGTGGGCCCCAGTTCTGTGGACTTAGTACTGTTTTCCAGGGTATCCTGTAGTGAAGTGTAAATGTTTATTACTAATGAACACAGTGCAAATGGGCCAGAGAAATTCTGAATGAAATGATTTTTATTCCCTCTGCTGACTCGGCTCTGTGCTGGAAACGCCTTCAGGAAGAGAATCTCAAACCTGCTGTCTCATGGGAATGACGCTTTAACAGCCTGAGGAACAATGCTGTGGCCTGCACCGAGCAGCCTGCCCCCATGGAGTGAGACAGTGTCTTGGGTTGTCGCTTCACTGTGTCATGGGACCTTTTCCTATGGTCTCCAGACCTGGCCAGGTAGAGGCACGTGCTTTACAGAGGCATCATCAGACTCAGCCAGGGAGACATCAAGGCCTCCCATGGGGTCCTTTGAGGCTCTCTTGTGGTCAGTCAGATGAACCCACTATCCATCACCATCTCTTCTGCTAACTCTTAAGTGATGGGTCCAGAAGTTGAAGCCGAGCCTATGTGACCCTCACCTTTAGACACTTTATCTAAAAGGACCCCATCTTCATGTTGGAGCTGAAGGAAGTACAGATCCAGGATGTCTAAGAGCCCCTAAGTCTGCTTTACCCTCAGCTGCATATGTTCTGGCTGATTTGGGGGGGCATGTCTGTCACCCCTTTGCTTTTGGGCTTAGCCATTGTTACAGTTAAGGAATGATACAGTTCCAGGGCTGGCTGACCACTTGTCTCTTTCCAGCTGGTCCCAAATGTCCCCTCGGTGTGAGAAACTAAAACCTGAGAGGTTTGGACAGAGGACAGTTCAGGAGCTCTTGTTGGTCAGAACACCATACGGTACTGTCATCCCCGTGGAAACTAACTATGGGAGGCAATGATGGAAAACCGTGTCTCTCTCCTGAAGATTTCTCTTGAGGGAGGGCAATTTGTCATTTATGGGTCTGGCTGAGTTATATTGTTTCCTATTAAGATAAGTCTAAATGAATCTTTAATGACAGGGCTCTGTATCTGTACTGATTTAGAAGCAGTGCATTAAACTGGCCATCTCCATCTGGAACATTGGTTTCCTTCCAGAACCATCCATTACCCACAGAGTGAGAGGGCTGATGAAAGTTCCTGCAGATGTGCTGCACAGCTGGAGTTGGGGAGCCCTGCATATACATCACTCCATGTTGCCCATCTGCAGGAGACTCCTAGGACCCCTGGAAGAAATGGTTGAGTCGGGCTCTGGACACTCCTCTCCAGATACCCAGGCTGACTGAGCCAAGGCACTGTCACCCCTGGCTTGCAGACTGGCCTTCTAGCTCGTGTCCTTACTCCCCTCCTACCTTCTCCTTTTTCTCTCTGTGCTTCAGGAAAGCTGATGAGTTTCCCCAGGTGCCCCGTGTGTCTCTTAAACACCATTTCCTGGAGTATCTTACAGTCATATCCAGGCTCCAGTGACCTGTCCTGGAATTCCTGGTTCTCCCCTACCTGTAGCAGTTACCTCCTCGTTGTTGGACAAGAGGCCCAACCAGAAGTAACTAGTGGGAGGAAAGAGTTAATTTTGACTTACATTCTCAAGGGGAAGTTTCACCGTGATAGGGAAAACATGGCAAGCACAAACAGCCAGGTGGGAATCATACCTCCACAGCGGCAGGAAGGAAGTAGTTTGAGTGAGTTTGGAACTGGGCAATATTATCCCAATGCCTTCCCCATCCACAGCAACACCTCCTCCAGCAAGGTTCCAACTCCCAAAGGCTCCATCAGCTGGGATCAAGTATGAGGCATCATCAAACACATGAGGTGGTAGGGGACATTTTACGTTCAAGTCACCACACTTTCCTTCCTACTTTGGAATGCTAAACTCAGTCCTGGTTTGAAATGCTCCTTCCTGCCTCCCACTCCCAGACCCCCCTCTCAAAGCTGCCAACTCTCTCTGTCCTGGACACAGGCTCCCTGGCACCTTCCTTGACACCCAGCATAGGGGAGGCCTCGGGCCTCTTAGGGTGGCACGACACTGCTTTCCCTGACACTGTACCTACTGCACTTGGATCACACACATGGGTGACTGTGTGATTTCTCTTCCATGAGGACAGTTGGCCCCCATGCCTGCTCTGTGACCCTCCAGCGGTCACAGCAGGCATCTCCAATAAGCCACTGGCAAATTCTTGTGGCCAAACCCCGCACAGGGAAAGCCAAGTCTTCTAGCAGACAAGGACCGTGACTTGTATTTTTCAGCCCTGGGTGTTTTTATGTAGAGTTGAAACAAACATAAGAATCCCAGGCTGAAGATAAAGGAAACATTATGAGGCTGAAGGAGCTGCAGATGTGGTCCTGGCACCATCATTGACCAGCTGTGTGTCCTTGGACAAGCAATTCAAACCCTGGTCCTTGTCTCCTCATAAGTCAGCCTACAATAGCAGCGTTTGCTCTGCAGAGCCACAGGGGTGCCCTAAGACTTCACGGGAAGCAGCGGAATTGCTCCGCAGGACACCAAGCATTCTGCAGATGTGTAGGAGAGAGCGCATGCTCATTAATTGCCCAGCTCCCTGGTACTAGACCTAACAGCACATCTGTATTGTCACCAAGTCCAGGAGCAGTGTGCTATGACACATTATCACAGACTGGCAAGCACAGGATTGAAGAACTGGATTTCAAGAGACAACAAGCAGAATGAGTATGACAACTGTGAGAGGGAGGAGCTAAAACTGTGAACACAATGGACTGTCCTCATTTTCTAGATGTCTGTGGGACTTTTATTTATGGAGGTGACCGAGTGGCAGCAGAGAATCTAAGGGCATCTTAAGATTTACCACTCTGATTTCCTGAGGGAAGAATGTAGAGGCATGCCATGCTACCTAGAGGCACACCATGCAGGACAATGCCACACAGGGTTACTCTACACAGATACGCACCAGAATTGGTTAAGAGAAAGAGGGGGAAGTTGAGGCTAGAGCCTCCAGGGTTTCCTTGGCACAGGCCAAGCAGGGCAGAGGCAATAGTTTCAAGTGGGATGTATTGAATAATCCTGGGAGCTTGCAGCTGTGATGGGGTGGTCTTTGGTTGCCTGGTATCAGGTTCAGGTCCTCTGTCATTGAACAAAGCAACTCTTAACAACTCCTTAGGATCACAGAGAAATGAACCTGGAGAAGAAGCTTCTAGAAGCATATTAAATAAAGGGGTGTTTGGGGTATAGACTTGGAAAACTTGGGTTGTCTATAACAGACTCTCCTGGCTGAGAAACTTTTGCTATCTCTAAGAACTGGTCAGCCTTGGGAAGGACAGCTTCTCCCCAACCAGCAATGCTTTTAAGATGCTAAGAACATCACAAGAGACAGAAAACAGAACCATGGCAGGTATGTTAGGATGAAAGGGGTTGGCTGCTTCACTCACTGTGAAACTTCCCATGTGTCTTTAGGACCTGGGCAAGTAAAGTGGGTAGAGCCAGATGGAGGAGATGCCTCTGCACCCAGTAGGCAGGCAAACTTCTGCACTGCCCAGTGAATCTCCTGGCCACCATATTACTTTTAGCTTGGACTTCTGGTAGCTTGTAACCTTCATCATCCCAGATGATCCCCCAGCTTCTGTTCCAGCTCACCCAGATCCCTTCCTAGGAATAGCCAACTAAGTCTCAATTCCTGATGTGGACGCTCCCAGAGGTGGGTGGACAGCTGTACCCAGAAGTCCCCAGATCCTGCTATGACCACGTACCCTTGAACACAGCCAGGCTTAGGATGCACCTTCAAGGTGATAACTCACTCTGAAGATTGACAGATACTCCTACTTTAAGAGCATGCGCAACCTGAGGATGTGCTTGAGACAAGGTTGACTCCTAGGGATAGAGAGTATGCCTCTACTTCCCTCCTGTTCAGTCTCCAGCCAGAAAGCTGGGGGGGGGGGGCATTGGGGCCTGTTCACCACCACCACCAGTGTGACCACCACATCTATTTCCCACAGAAGTCTACAGATCTCTACATTCTCCCTGGCATGTAGGTATGTAGGTGGGACATCAGGTTCACTCTGGACTTCAGAATGTGGGAGAAAGTGATGTCAGATATTTCCAGGCCCAGCTTGTAAAATGTTCCATTCTCTTCCCCTCATGGTCTGCTAGCCAGATACAAAGAACCTCAAGGAAGACTCTGAGGTCCCAGCAGAACCAAAAGATGAAAAGAGAGATGCCTCCTAGATGCCCCGCTGGGAAGGCTGCCTTTCAACAGCCCCAGGCAACAGGCACAGTTCAGGGAGGAGGAAGGACTTCTGTGCCTAGAAAAGTTTTTTTGATGTCCGATTGCATGATAGAAATTATGCAATTAAAAAAAGTTGTGGGGGACAGTTTTGTAAAGTCCCTTTATGGGTATTCTTCTTTCCCTACGTGGAGAGTGCAGTATCTGGGCTCAGGAGAAGGGCAGGAGGGTGGAATGCCCTGTTCTCTTGCACATCTTCCCATGTCCTGACACTAGCAGGTACCAGACCACAGTGCCCATGGGGACACAGCCCAGAAGAGACCCTGTTCTCCCTGTGGACTAACTGGCCTCTTCAGCTGTGCCTTCTCTGAGTGACATCTTCATTTTGACATTGTCTACACTGATGTTCTCTTTCAAAGAACAAAGCAGTTGTGGTTCTAAATGTTCAACAACTGATGGGGATCACAAGCGAATCTGGAGAAGAAACTTCTAGAAACAAGTGAGCATATCTCCATTTGTGTATGTGCATGTATAGACACTTGTATGTGTATAGGTGCATGTGTGTGGGTACATGGGGGAGGTTTCTAGACTGTCAACCACATTTTTGAGACAGGGCTTCTCTTTGGACTGAAACTCACCCATTAGGCTATACTAGCTAGCCAGTGAACTACAAGAATTCACCTGTCTACCTCTCCAGCACTGGGATTGGTTTGCCTATAAAAGACTCTCCTGGCTGAGAAACCTCTGCTATCTCTAAGAACTGGTCAGCCTCTGGAAGGCCAGTTCCTCCCAAACAAGCAAATTTTATATCATCCTGCTCAGAATTTTCACATGGGTTCTTGGGATCAAACTCAGATCCTTGTGCTTATGAAACAAACACTTTACCCACTGAGCAATCTCTCCAGCCTCATATCTTTCCATTTGTGAAAAAATATTTTTATTTGCTTGTAAGCAAAGAGAAAGAAAGAGAGAAACAGAGAGAATGGGTTGCTAGGGCCATTTACCATTGCAAACAAACTCTAGATTCATACACCACTTTATGCATCTGGCTTTATGTGGGTGCTGAGGAATCAAACCCAAGGCTGCCAGGCTTTGCAAGAAAGTGCCTTCTTTTCAGCTGAGCCATCACTCCAGCCCCTGGTATCTCTCCATTTTTTATGTCTCCAAGGGGATCAACAGAAAAGGAAACACACACACACACACACACACACACACACACACACACACACGACAGGCAAAGAGAAGTGGGAGTCATATTTTGACTCATTCTTTAAATAGCCACTGACTCAAAAAAAAAAAAATCAAATTATCCTACAAAGGAAAGGAATAAGGCTGAGGGCCTGAGAAGTGCCAGAGGAGAAGATAGTCATCCAACTGCTCTCTGCCAGGGGGGCTCCAAGCCCAAGACTGGGAGAAAATCACCGGAGGAGAGAGGCTTCCTGTCAGATCGCTCCTTGTGTATTCAGATTATGTGAGAAGACTCTCGTTTTTAAGTTAAATTCAAAAGCCCATTTAGAAGGTATTAGTTGCTGCTATAAACGCTCAGGGCTGTGGTTCTCCAATTCCGAAAGAATCCTCACCCGATTCTGAGCATGTTCATAGCCTCTAGATTACGTCCAGCTGTAACCGTGAATATCATTTTACCTCTTAATGTGACACGAGTGCAATGAGCAATTTCCACATCAAATATCACAGGGCATAAAAATACCCAATTTCCTAGGAGGATGCTGGGGAAGCATATTAATATGACGGGGACATCACAACATCACAAAGCGCTGGCATGGCCACTCGCAAGGAGGGCGGCCGTTCGCATAATTCCATCTGGGCCTCTGCCTGCCGCCCGCGCTCCTGTGTTGGCAGTTAGAGGAATGATATTGACAACTGCTGTTTTCCTAACGCCGTGTGTGTGAACAGCAACCAGAGCGAGTGCTCGGCAGCAGCTCAGTGTCTTTACGAGGAAGCGCCGTGTGGCCGATGGCCTTCATCCATAACAGAGCCACCAGGATGCCAGGCTTCTGTGGCATCTGTGTAGGGTGTTCATGTGGGGATCTGCCTTCCGGGGTGCTTCATGGGGTGATGATATACAGGCAATATTCAACTGAGCCATGAAGTGCTGAAGCACTGTTGCTGATGTGTGTGCTGTGTGTTATGGGAGAAACATCTCACCCTCTCCCCTAATTCAGATATTGAGGATGTCACCCCCAAGTAATGGCATTTGGTGGTGGGGACATTGGGAAGTCATCGGGTTTTGTTGAGGTCATGAGGGCCCCATGGCAGATCAGTGACTGCACCAAGATCTATAGAAGAACTCACGCCTTTCCTTCCTCCCTCCATTCCATCTCCCCTTCCTCCCTCCTTCCTCCTTTTCATCTCTCCTTCTTCCCTCCTTCCTCCATCCCATCTCTCCTTCCTTCCTCTCCTTCATCACCCTCCCTCTCTCCCTTCCCTCTTTCCTTCTCTCCTTCCACTTTTTCCTCCTTCTTCCGTTCCCAACCTCTCCCTCCCTTCTTCCCCTTTGACTCTAAATCGCTCCTTCCTCCTTCTCCATCCCTCCCTCTGGTGCCTTCTCTCCTTCCTCTTTCCTCCTGTCTTAAGGACACAGCAAGAAGGTGTCTGTCTGCACAGCAGGATAAAAGCTTTCATGATGAAGCAACAGAATCTTCTAGCACCTTGATCTTGGACTTCCAAGCTTTCAGAAGTATAAGAAACAAATCTCTCTAGTTTAAACCTCCCAGTCTACAGTGCTTCTAGTGTGTGGCAACCTGCTTAAGTGTGTGTGTGTGTGTGTGTGTGTGTGTGTGTGTGTGTGTGTGTGTGCACGCGCTCAACAGCAGCTTCTTTGACAGCAGGTGGATTTTAAGGGATGTCACTGGACACATACCTCACAGTGTGCTGAAGTCAGGGGTCTTCCTGGGTTTTAGAACCTGATGCCAGTTCAGGGCATCCAAGAAAAGTCTATAGCCAGGAACAAGGGCAATAAATACCCTGTTGGGTTGATGGGGGGGCGCCTGAACAGCCTCAGGGAGTTTGTTTCCAAGAGGACACACACCCACATAGTACATTCTGCCTACATCCTCAAGCCCCATGGCCCAGTGCCTCAACTGTCCCTATTAACCCTCCGCCACTTGGAGGTTCAACTGGGCCTTGAACATTATTACCTGGATGGGCAGAGTGCTGACTGGCCTGAGATTTAAGGAACTGAAATAGGGAGGAAGCCACACAGATGCTATCTGATACCATTCGGGTTCTATGTACCATCTGAACTTGACCTCCAAAATAAGCAGGCTGTCCTTGAGGGCTTCAATGTTTTAGAAAGAAACGGCCAGCCACTGAGCCCCAGGCAGCCCACTCGAGCTCACACATGAGGAACTGGCTTCTGCACATTAGCCCATCCAGAGTATTTATTCTGTGCAAAGAGCTGTTGTCCCCTCTGGGCCTTCTATTTGTCACTTCATCTGTGCAGACACCTCGGCCTCTGCCTCCAGCCCTCCCAGGCTTCCCAGCCTCCCCCCCTCCCTCGCCTCTCTCTTTGTTTCTTTCTCACATAACTCACATCACATAAAACAGAACCGAATATGCAAAAGGCACTTTGCGTTTTAATCAGGTTTGGGGGAAAATATGTCTAACAAGCCACTTTCACTGTGGATGAAATGTTTGACATTTAGCAAGGCTGTGGTGAATCCTGTCTGGCATCTCTGCTTTTAAATGCCACTCCACATCTACTGCCGAGTCTTAGAAAGCACTTGTCCTACAAAGTGTTTTCATTACTAAAAATATTAGGCAAAATCTCTCTGTTCATTTGGAGCTGACATGAAATTGGGCTGGCGTGAGGCCTCCACTTCAGAAGACAGCCAGGCAGGATCTGCCCTGGCTGGAAGTGGGGAATGGAAGACATGCACCCATCAAGACAAAATGGGGACCCACCCTCAGCCTCCCTCCCCAGACTGAGGTGTCACCATCTCCCATGCATGGGGTCCTTACCTGTCTCTTGGATGTCCTATGAAAGCTTCTAGCAGCTGGTATGCATAACCAGAGCCCAGGCCAGGGATGGATCCTCAACCCTGAGTTCAGGGGTCACCACCATTTCCTGGCCATGCCAGAGACACCTGCTCGTTCGTCATGCTGGGTTCAGTGATGGCCTGCTTCAGGAGTCCACCCTTGCTTGCTTGCTTGCATGGGGCTGAAGGCAAGGTAGATTCAAAGTGAATAATGTGGGCAGACAGTGGCCAGCACATATTCCTGACATGGGGTGTTATGGTTTTAGGATAGGCCTCCTCTCCAACACATATAGAAACTTGCTCCCCAATGCTGGTAGGAGGAGGCGGGGCCTTTGGGAGGGATGGAGTCACGTGGGCTCCACTAGTAGTGTTAGCATCTTATCCAGGGCCAACAGGGCAGAAGAGAGACAGCCTCCCTGGCTCTCTTGGCTGTGTCCTTTCACTGTGGGAGGACGCAGCATGGCTGCTCAGAGGACGGGAAGCAAGGTTCCATCTTGGAAGGAGAGAGTGTCCTCAGCAGGCCCGACTCCTGGACTTCTCAACTCCAGAATGGTGGAAATCAATTTCTATTATTTACAGGTTAACCCAGATCTGGGCATTTTGTTACCACAGCAAAAGAGACTAAAACAAGACTGGAGAAATGGCTCAATGTGCTTCTGCACAAGCATGAGGGCCTGAGGGAGGCTGAGACTGACCGAGTTCCAGCTGGACTTGGTCACATGTGTCACTCATTGCAGTCCAGTAAGAGACTGTCACAAGGACATGCAGGCAGGTGAGAGATAGAGAGAGAAACCCATGTTCTTCTCCCAACACCACAGGTGAGCGAGCCCATGTGGAAGCCAGGCAAGCGCACAGCACACTGCATTAGCACATGCATGCACACACAACACACACATCCAGAGAAAGCTAGAGAGAGAGGGGGGGAGACTAAAGCACTAATTGGCCTTCATGAAATCCCCAGAACTCAGGGAAAAAGCCTGCCCTTCTTCCCCAATGGCTGCCTCCTCTGAAGTGACCACAGCTGTTACTTAAGACAGTATGACAGGAAGTGTCAATAAAAGGCATCTTGGCCTTAAACTCACATTTTAGTAATTCAAGAGGTGGGGTCACCCTGATTTATTGCCTCTTTTCTCTAAGGGGATATCATCACTGGTGGATCTGAACACCTCTCTAATGGAAAAACAGAAGGAGTCCTCACTGAAGGCACAAGGAATTAGTGATTCTCCCCTATGGGCAAATGCAGGTTGTGGGCCATGAGAAATTTCAGAGTGGTGCCCAAAGGGTGAAGACTAATCTGATGGTGCTAAGTGGAGAGTAAATGTATGCTGCTGCAGGGGAGGGAATCCTCCTAGTCTGTGAGATCTGAATGACAGGGCTGGGAGTGGAAGAGACTGTCTTCTTAGCCAGCTCACATGCCACTAGGATAAACCTCCAAACCAGGCACAATTTGGGGAGGAAAGGATTTATTGAAGCTACAGATTGAGGGGAAGTTCCATAATGGTTAAAGAGGCTGCCCCCTTTCACAGGTCCAAGAAGGGAGAGAGAGAGGGGCCATCACCAACACCACACACACACGCACACGCACACACACACACACCAGCAAATAGGTGTGAGGGGAGAGATTTTTTTCCTCTTTATATATCCTTAGGGCAGGTCTTGCAACCCTCTCCCAGACTTGTTGGCTTCCTGAGTCTCTGCAATGTCCTTCCTGCACTGCCTTCCCAGGAAGGGATGTTCATTTCTAGCTCCCCTGAGCTTCCTACCCCCTATTGAGAGGGCTGCCTTACTGTGAACATCCTTGAAGACCCACCCAAGATTACTAACAGTTCAAGATGACAACAAAACATAACCATCACACACAGAGACTAAGGAGAAGATGAGAGCATGTGAACCTTAGGAAGGAGGTTCAAGACAGAAGACTGAGCTCTGAGAGGATACTTTAGCACTTGCTATGTGGGGAATTCAGAAACAGGGGTGCACTTGGTATGTGATGAGTTCCTGACAGGGGGTTGGGTATTGGGGACTGCATTGCACATGAGGTGACAGGGTGTGACCTTGAAGTTTTGTTTATAGCTGAAAGGGTTATTGTATGCCTATAAACAGCAAATAACCCTCTTTGTCACTTTGCATCAGGTGGAGACCTGAGGATGTGTTTGTGTGTGCACATCTGCACACTCAGACCCCCCAGGATTTGGGGATTTCTTTAGAACAAATTTAGATCCTTAGCTCAGATTCTAGTTAGATAAACTTGGCCCATGGAAGTGTTGATTGCACACTGATATTTTGCTTTGAGAGAAGTCTGTGTGAGAGAGTATGAGCGTGTGTGTGTGTGTGTGTGTGTGTGTGTGTGTGTGTGTGTGTGTGTGTGATGGAGAGCGGCATATATAGAACAGAGCTGGGAAATGTGTCTCTGTGGGGAAACAGATGGTCTTGAAGGAGAGAACTGAAAAGCAAGGCACCATCCCTGCAGCTGCCTGGCCCAGCGTGTGCCTCCCAACACTCTCAAGTAAATTCCATCTGATTGCGCTCACTCCAGCCCTCCTCACCCAGATGAAATAAGTAGGGAACAGACTCTTCTGCTAATGAGAATTTAAATTTGCAACTTTGTTCGAGGCGTGAGCCTGCAGACTCGGTGTGACGCACATCACTAAGAGCTCAGCTGTAATGAGAGGTGCTCTTTCCTGGAGCTCTGCTCTCTGGCATCCCACAGTAGGATTTGTGAAGAACAGAGCTCACTGGAAGCTTCATGACCACATGGTAGCCATGACAGCCTCTGCCCCAAGAGTCCAGCTATCCTTTCCTTGTGTGTGTGTTTGGGGGGGTGTATATATGGGCATGAATATTCCATGGCATACAGGTGCAGGTCAGAGGACAACGTCACGGTGTCAGTCCATGCCTTCCACCTTGCTTGAGAGGATTTCTCTTGTTTGCTACTATGAACACCAGACTAACTGATCCCACCCAGCCTTGGGATTCACTGATGCAGCCTTCCATCACCATAGGAGCATTGGGATTACACACATGTACCATTGTATGAGCATTATTGGGGTTATACATATGTACCACCATCTTTATGTGGATTGAGGGGGTTCCACGATGCAAATGCTTTTAACAACTGAGCCCTCTTCCCAGCTCTAGAAATGACTTCTGTGTATAAAGAGACAGATTCCTGTGGGGTAAGAGTCTGATGTCAAGGACTCCCAAGGGCAGCACAGGACTTGGGGTTCAGGCCTCCTATATGGAGGACACTGGTTTGGCCATTACTGAGAAAGGTGACTGAGTAAGGTGACCTTGAACAGCTTCCCAGCCACACTACACCACCATGAGATGAGACCATACTGCTCCCTGCTTGAGCCTCTCATGGGATCTTGGAAAGTACACACAGCTGGTTCTCCTGCATGTCTTGCGGCTCTGAGGAGCACACTTACACCCCAGCATGGCATTTAGCACTTGTCCAAGCATTTCCAAACAATTTCAAAGTCCTTTTCCACATCTTTGTTCCAAGTTGTAGGTGTCTGTGTTTAGTTCAGATCTCCTGCAATCCTTTCGAGAAGGAGATTGAGACATACCACGGATGCCCTCCACATCTAAGGCACAAAGGCTGAGGTTGCTCTGAGAGCAAGGAGAAGTGGGACAGGAGGCTAGTGGCTGAGCTTGTCAGGTAGGAGGCTGTCCCTGCAGGATGGCCTCCATGCAGCCCACATCTGCAGTTTCTCTGCTCTTTCAGGCCCTGCCTCTCTCTACTTATTCACTTGGTGAAGGAAAGCCAGACAGATGAGTACTTCTGCTGTTGAGTTTTCTCTCCTGGGAACTTTGCCTGGCACTGGCTATGTAATGTAGCCCTTGCCAGGTTATACTAGAATCACAAAGCATGCTGCTGACCCCTCCCAAAGGGTAGCTGGCTATATACCCCTGTGCCCAACCCCAACAACATATCTCCAGCAAGGCTCCAGCTCCCAAATTGCCACCAGCTGGGGACCGAGCATTCAGAACACAGGAGTTTATGGGAGACATCTGAATCAAACCATCATACACCCTGTGTGCTGCAGGGACACGGGCACGTTGTCATACTCCACCTCCATGATCTCAAGGCACAACTATGTTCTTCTCCACTGGTGACAATACTGGGAGGAGCCATGGTCAGGGCCCAGCGGAGCCAGGCCTGGAAGACCAGGCCGCTCCCAGGAGCCAGTGGGACAGAGGAAAGGCCCCTGAAAGCACAGAATTATGGAGCTCATGTAGAACAGAGTACTTGCTACCTCACAGTGTGGAGGAATCAGAAAGTAAAAACCTCACCTCTTTGGGGATGAGAAAGTTCACGTTCATCCTTGGGGCACTGTCCTATTTCTAAATATCTGGAGGCATTTGAAAGTAAGTCTTCATTCAAACATTTGCTGCCAATATCCCCTTCCCATTGGGCAGAGAATCTGAATGGTGAGTCTCCTTTCCTGCCATCTTTTGAGCATGTTAAGTGATTCAGACTTTCCCTTGGGAGGTCAGTGTTTCAGGACCAACCTCAATGTTCACATTGGATTATAGGTTCCTGGGGGAAGCATGCCAGTGGATGTCACTTGACCTGCAGGGGATGATCTAGTAAGAATAATTGAGCACCTGCTAAGGGCCAGCCACAATGTCAAAACTCAGCCAAGCACCAATGGCCAAGACCACAGATAGACAGGAACTTTAGGAATTGAGGGATCAAGTGGCCCTGGTGGCACCTTCTTGACCTGCTGACTTGTAGACATCCTTCCAAAAGTGCTTTAGACAGGTGCTTCCTGGTCCTTGCACCTGAGCTGACCTGTGCCCTTGCTCATGATTGGCACATGCTCCTGCCTTTCAACCTCTGGAATACACATCTGATTTAAATGTTTAGTTTGAAATACTTTTATACTTGCAGAAAAGTGGCAGAAGCATCAAAGAACATCCTCATGGGCCACGCACCAGCCACTCCACCCCCCTTGTCCAGTCTTACAGTACTGTAATACAGGGAGAAAACTTTGGTATCATGCACAATGCCCTAAGCCATTCTAGTACAATACTGCTGGCATTGTACTAGAAGCTTGAGGCCAGGCAGTTGCTCCAACCTGTCCATTGATGTCCTTTCTCTTTCCAGGATCCCAGTCCATATGTCTAAAGGAGCAAGTTCAATTGCACATGGCTCCCATCAGTTAACTTAGACTTCTTTATGTGAGCCATGGACACCTGCCCAGTGTCTCTCTCTAGGTGTTCTGATTTCAGAATTTCAAATGGGATATTTAATTTAGTCCCCAAGGGGGGAAAATAAATTCTAGAGCTCTTGGACATCTAGGCCTTTACAAGAAGACATTTTACCATTGGAAGTGTTTTTTTCCACTTAGTCATTGACACATGTTATTTTATTCTTTATTCTTCTGATGTGTGTGTGTTGTATGGTGGTGACGTGTGTATGAGTGTGTATATGAGTGTGTATGGGTATGCATGTGCCACAGTGTGAGTGTGGAGGTCAGAGGACAATCTGGAGGCATTGGTCCTCTCCTTCCACCTTGTTTGAGACAGTGTCTCTCTTGTCTCTCTCTTAGCTGGCCTGCACGCTTCAGGATTCTCTGACTCCACTTCCCATTGCTGATTTACTTGGGTGCTGGGGATCCGAACTCCAGTCAGCAGGCTGGCAGAGACAAAGCCTTTCATCATTGAGCCATTTCCCTAGCCCCACACCTGTTATTTTCAAAAGCAAACAAAAAACTTGAGCCTCCTGTCTGCTTTCCTGTTGGTGAAACATGGCCTGTAGTTCCTTTATAATATATCAGTAAGTAGTAGTTCCCCCATAAATACACCATTCACTCCACGGTGACCAAATTTTACTTGTCAGAGGAGTACTTCTGTTCTTTTGCTAGAAAGACATGGGAGGAATAGTGACAGCCGCGCTGACAGCAATGTTCCTTGACTTATTTTAAAGAATAAAAAAGAAAATATATAGAGATATACATTTTTTTTCTTAAAGAAAATGAATTATTCTTTGAAAGTTAGTCAATCTCTTGGGGGCACAGTGTGGAAAATTAGATTTTAATGGCTTTGAAATTGAGGTTCTATGGGTCAATAGTAGTGGATACTTGAAGTAAAATGACAAATCTATTAGAAGAAAATCAAACATCTTGTTGCTTCTCAGAGAGGCCATCAGAGGACGGCCAGAACTCTCTGAGAACTCTTCTTTCATCTAGAAACCATCAGAAAAGTAACATGTCTGCCCTGGTGTTTTGAAATTCTTGGGAGAGGGTCATTCCTGGGTTTCTTAGAATCTACCTGGAAAGGTTCCAAGTTCCTGACCCACATTGCAAAATTGGGTTGAGGGCAGTTTGGTAAGATGGGTATTCAATCTGCAGTTCATCCTAACCCTGCCTACAACAAATTTCTCATATTGCTCTCTGCACTCACTCAGTGTTGGTGTGAATGTGTCTGGTTGAGCTACAGAGATGTGATGCATACGGCTTTGTGCTCCTGGTGGATTGTGGGATTGACAAAATTGCCTCACACAAAACCAAGCCTGATTTTGGCCTCTCATTTGTGACTCGGCATCTGATTTTTAAAATATTTCTCAGGAATTAGCACATAAACTATATACAAATGTACTGATGTTTTCATTGCATCATGCAGCTTTCATTTCCTATTCCTCCCACCACCTCCCAAGACAGGGTCTTGCTGTGTAGCCCAGGCTGGCTTTGAACTCATGATCCTCCCCTCTTTAGTGCTAAAATTACAGGCCAGTATCACCATACCTAGCTGATTAAAATTTTCTTTTTGTAATGCATATGTGTGTGTGCATGCGTACATATTTGTGTGTGCAGATCCACGTGTGTGTGTGTGTGTGTGTGTGTGTGTGTGTGTAAGTCAAAGGACAACCTTGCTATCATCATCAGGAACACCATTCACCTCCTTTAAGACAGGGTCTCTCATTGGCCTGGAGCTCAACAATTAGGTTAGAGAAGCTGGGTAGCAAGTCCCAGGAGGTCTTCTAGCACCCACCTTCAGCATTGGGATAATAGGAGCACACCACCATGCTCAGCATTTTTACCTGGTTCTGGGGATTTGAACTCAGTTCCTCATGCTTACAAGGTAAACATTTTACCCACTGAGCTATCTCATAAGACCCCTGATTTTATATATATATTTGTCTTTTCACTATATTTACTATCTGTGTACCAAGTGCTGGATGTAATACTGGGTGATGATGGAAATACCTGGGCAGCCCTTGCATCATAGGACCAGTGGTCTAGTAAGCGAGGCAGGGACAAATGAAAATGACCTCCAGATGAGAAACAGGCTCCAAGGAGGTGCCATTTGTAACAGGAGCATCTGATCAGCAAGTGGTGGGCAGAGTCAGCCACAGAGGGGCAACACTTTCTGAAGCTTCCAGACTCCACCACTTTTCCAAGCAAAAGAGCCAGACCTAACAACCCCAGCAAGAAGGTCTCTTTCGCACAGTCCAGGACCCTAGCCCACAGTTAGGGTGAGTCTTTCACCCAATTTTAATCTAATAAAGATCATCCCTCCAGACAAGACCAGAGGCTAACCTAATCTACCACACCCCTCACAGATGATGCCAGGTCCTGTTAATGTAATGTAATGTCAACGTAAGCCAACATACAGAGTTCCATTAATGCCCCTCCTGCACTCCACAGATTATAACAGAGGCTTATTTTCCCCTTCCAGCTCCCCTAGGAATCCAAGCCCAATAGCCTTAGTTTCTTAGGGCATTTTTCTGTGTTGAACACTCAGTCTCCAAAATCAATGTCAATGTCATTTGGAAGTGGGACCTTTGGAGGGAAACTGACTGTGAGGACTCTGGCCTCCTGACTGGGTTAATCTACATGATGAGAGGGCTACCTAGGCAGTGGTTTGCTATAGAAGGGACTCTCGGTCGGTCATACATGACATAGTGAGGAGGACCTCATTAATGTGAAGCAGGACACCCAGACTCCAGAATAGAATAAGCTTCTATTTTTTTTGTTCATTATTCAGTCTCAGACAGTTTGCTATAGCAACAGAAAACAAGCTAAGTCAGTTTGTCCCATATCTCACAATGGCCTTGGGATTTCAGCTTCTCTGTCCATCTTGGAAGCCATGATGTGTCTGCATGTCCTCCACCTACTGCCTCATCTCAGACTGCTTTTGTAAATCTGAGAATCTGCATGGTTCAAGCAATGAAGCCTTGGTGCCCATGTAACCAACATGTTCTTTTCCTAGACATAGGCTACAACCTGGGCATCCACTCTGATGCCAGAAGCAATGTGTATTGCCATTGAGTTCTTTGAATGTGTCTAATGAACCCTGGAAGGCAGGCGCACATTCTGAGATTAGGTGGCAGTTCAAGTTCCTCTGACTTCCCTCCTCCTCTTTCTTTGACTAATTAAAGCACAGCTAATACCAATTTAAACACCACCAAAAGCTATTATTGCTGTTTTGTTTATTCACAGACCCGGGATAATACAGAGAAATGAACTGGAAACATCTGTGTACTCACTTGGAAACTTGTTCTCTGGAACCCAGGCTCCACACCTCACTGATAGCTCTGGCACTCAGAAAGACCAAGACTGGTCCTAGAGTGAAGCCAACCCAGGTCACCACCAGATGGGGCTTGACCCACAGGTCAAGCCAAGGGCTTCTCCAGGCAGCAGCTGCCACCCCGGCTAGAAGAACCCCAGTTCTCAAGATTGCTGAGCACAAGGATACAGAAGTCAGACTTGGGCCTGCACACAAACATTCCCAGGCGGGGGAAACCAGGAAAAGTCCTGGGACCATGTGGGTGTTGGCACAGCCCAAACACATCACTTCTCTGGGTGTCTTCTAAGAGGCTGGGTAGGAAGGTAACAGCACTTGTGCCTGTCCTAATGATAGAGTTCATCCTAACAACTCAGCTCCCCAGGGTCTGAGGTCTCAGGGGAGTACCAAATCAATTGCCCCCCTTTGGCCAAGGGAACAGGGCAATTCTACTCTTGCTAAATACAGTTATACTGGTCTGAGGAGATGGCTCAGTGGGTAAAAATGGTAGCTGTGCAAGCCTGATGACTTGAATTTGGATCCCCAGAAGCCATGTAAAACTGGTCATGGTAACATGTGTCTGTAATACCATCATAACTATGGCAAGACATGAGGCAGAGACAAGAGAATCCCTGGAAGCTTGAGGGTCAGGTAGCCAGGCACACAGTGTGAAAGACCAAGAGACCCATGGCGTGTGCACACTCACACTCACACATCCAAACATATCTGTGCATCATACACACACATACACATATACTCATACAAAGACACATGACATGTGCATACCCCTATTAACACATCCATGCATCATACACACATATACATATACTCATACAAAGATTTTTAAAAGGTATAGTCATAGCAGAAGAACTAGTGTGGAGTGGGTCATCAGCTCAGCAGGGAAGTTAGGACTGAGTTCCCATCACTGGCCTCCTGAGACCCCGTCACTTCATCATGAAAGGTGGGGGTAGTGCCACCATACTCATTGCCATTTCAAGGATCAATACACACTGCTATCACTTGAGGTGGTTTATAACCATCTGACTTCAAGGCCACACCCAGACCCTGCCTAACCCATGAATAAGAATCACTAGCAGGTGGTTGAAATTCAGAAGGGCTGAGACAACCAAGCCACCCTCCTCCAAACTCCCTGGGAGGCCAGTGACTTCTGAGGACATTGATGGAACACTGATATGGGCGATCTGTGTCTGCATCCTTATGGTGAGACCTAGACCCCTGGTTGGTATTTAGAGACATCATTATATCAAGGGAAGGTCATAAGCACAGGGGCTCCCATGCAAGGATTGGCATTTTTACAAAAAGGTGATCAATGCTCATCACCCCAAATCTTTGGGGGGGTGTAATTAAATTTGTGAGTCTTTGGGGGATGAGATCATGGCAAGGAGCTGAGGAAAAAGCTCTCACTAAGAGCCAAGATGGCCAGCATGCTGACCTGGAGCTTCCTGTGCTTCCTCTGGGAGTGTGAGGAATTGGTGTTCATCCTGTAAACTATCCAGTCTGTGGAATGCTGTCCTGTCAATCTTAGCAAAGGAGGGCAAGACACAGTGAAGGTCATTGAAGGTCATCAGTGCCTGCTACTGCTCAGAGGGTTCTTCTATGTCCACAATGCTGTTCACCAGGCAGGTGGGCTGTAGCCTCGGGGGGATTCCCCAGCACCTAGCTGGATTCAGGGCCCTATAGGTGTAGCTGACAAAGGGAATCACTCTCTGTGAGGCCTTCAGCATGACCTAAGCTACCTGAAAAGGTGCACACCACCTTGTGGCTTGTGCTTCAGATCAGAAGGACCAATACCATGCATATAGCCCCTGCTTCAGGAAATGTCACTAAGAAACCAAGTTCTTGGGCTGGGGAGATGTCACAGCTCTTAGGACTTTTGCTGTTTAAACACAGGGGTTTCTCAGGCCAGAGACTGTGGAGTTTGACTCCTTTTAAAACACACATGGTTTGGTGTGGGTGAGCAAGGAGGCCACTCACCATTTTCCTCTGCCTTCCACATGTGTGTGTATGGTACGTGAGACACCTGCTCCCACACCCACATCTATACATCACACACACCACACACAAGCAAACGCAGAAAGAAGTTCTAACAGCAGCAGATGCACCAAACACTCCTCCCTCTCTATAGACCCACCTAGGCAAGGGCCACAAGGGGAGTATGACCCAATGACATAAAGGCATGGGACCAACTCAGGGACACACAGAGCCTTCTGCCAAGTATTTCCTGAAGGCAGACACAGTCATTTCAGACCGATGGGCAATGGTATATTTGGATATATATCAAAACCCTTGGTGGGGGAAGGTCACAGGTCAGGATTTTTTTTTCTGCAAACTGTGTAATCTTGAGTACATCACCATGTTTATCTGGGGGCTGTCATGGGCATGTAGGGTCAGGTGGATGTTGGTCCCAACACCAGCCAGATGCTCTAGAGGTACTGCACAGGGAAGCATTGGCTTTGGTGAGTTCATGTAAATACTGATGGCAAAGATATGCCAGTTCCATGATTATACAAAGATAGGTTTCTTCTGTATAAGGAAAAAATGTCCCCTTCTAATAAAAGAAACATAGCTAACGTGATGGTTAATGATCACTGTCAATTTGACTGGATGTGAAATCACCATGGAAACACACCTCTGGGTGCATCTGCGAGAGTGTTTCCAGAGTTTACCTGAGGAAGGAAAACCCACCCTGCATGTGGATGGCACTGTCTGATAGGAAAAAGAGAGCTGTGCACCACATTTAGCTCTCTCTGCTTCTGGAGTGTGACACAATGTGACCCGCTGCCACTCGCTCGGTTCACTGTGCTTTCCCTCTCATGATGGACCCTAGCCTCTCAAACCATGAGCCAAAACAAATCCTTAAGTTGCTTTTGTCTGCTATTTTGTCAGAACATTGAGGACAGTGATGGATACAGCTAAGGTCCAGACGCACATATTTCACCCAGCATCCGGAGACCCTAACCTGCTTGGTCAGGGTGCTGGGAAAGATGGAAGTTTAGTCCTGATCTCTAGGAGACCAGGAAAGGGGTTGGAAGGAATGTCTGTCATGAACCAGGGTCCAGGAGATGCTGGGAGGCAAGCAGTGGGAGTGGATGTGGGCAGCTGTGTCTGCTGAGGCCAATACCAGGGTGATTATGCCTTCATTGTTTCTGTGAAGATGACTGTTGAGTGTGGGATCCAGAGTGGATTCTTGCAAGAAGAAATCATCCCCTGGGCCAGGAGGCTCAGTGGGTAAAGATGCTTGCTTGCAAAGCCTGATGGTTTGGGATTTGATTCCTCAGTACCCACGTAAACCCAGATGCACAAAGTGACGCATTCATTTGGAGTTTGTTCAGTTTTCAGTGGCAAGAGTCCCTAGAGGTGTATTCCCACTCCCTCTGTCTCTTTCTTTGCAAATAAATAAATAAAATATTAAAAATTAAAAAAGAAACGGGACTGGCGAGATGGCTCAGTGGTTAAGGTACTTGCCTGCAAAGTCTAATGACCCAAGTTTGATTCCCCAGCACCGATGTAGAGCCAGATGCACAAAGTGGTGTCTGTATCTGGAGTCTGTTTGCAGTAGCTGGAGGCCCTGGCATGCCCGTTCTTCCTGTCTCAATAATTTTTTACATTGAAAACCATCCTCTGTATGTTGGCATTGCTAGAAACCACACCCTCTCCACCCTGCAAGAGGTCCCTGTCATTTCAAAGAAACCAAGTTGACAAAGTCTGGGGTCCCCCAGAGCACTCACTGTTTTGACCTAGGGCTGCAAAGATGTGGTCAGCTGGCCCAGTCGGAGTGTGCCCCCTCCTCAAGGTACTGGAAACCTGGGTACTGAGTACTATATGGAGAGAGCCTCTCAGAACCAATGATCAGCACAGAACAGCTCCTAGAGCTCCCAGAAGTCCTGCTACAGAGAGGACATGGGGACACAAGGGTCCCTTGGTGAAGGCACAGTGAGAGGTTGATTTATATGGCTGAAGAAAAAGCAAGATAAAATCCCTTCTGCACATTCAAGTTCGCTTCCCCACATTTCCTCTCCTAACAGGAAAGAAAGGCTTCCTTCAAGAAAGGTTACACTGCCTCTTTAACAAGCAGGGTGCGCTGACACCCTCAGATCCATCCTAATTTCATAGCGGGTGATTACCGAGTGTTGGCGGTTTAAATATTTATAGAAACACAGAAAAGCTGCTAATGGCTGAATCAGCTTCAAATGGTAGGTGATGGCAACACATTTAGAGAACACGTGTTCTGCTAAACACACAATGGAAGAAAATGCCGGGCTGGGGACTCCGTGATTGAAGACACAGAATGCAGCTCCAGGGAGCTGGCACAGTGGGCTTGGCTTCTATGGGAAGGACAGTTTGGCCAGGGAGCCATCACCTCGCCTCATGGGTGCCCATTGCAAGCAGCCTTGAGACAGATCCCATCAGTGGAGGGCAGTGCTGTCCTCTCTGGCCTCAAGGGGTAGAGCTGCCCCCATCCACACCCACTGCTATTTCTCCCTTCATGCTGCAGGCTGAGATGGCTTGTCCTTTTTATCCTGTTTCATGACAGTCAAACTATCCAAGTTCAAGGTCACAGAGCCAAGATTGTGTCAGAACTATAGAAGTACATTCTTGCCTTGATCTCTGCTGGCTTCTGTGCCCCTGAGAGTATAGAACAGAGTAAGTGGAACACTGGTCTCTAACTCCCCTTGACACTCAGGCAGAGCCCACCTTCTTCCCGAGAACCATTGGGCACTACAACCAATGCCCCTCCTTGCGCCCAGCCCAGCAGTTTGGCTAGACAGGCTTGTCCTGGATAATTTGATACAAAAGTCTGTCTGTGTGGATATTGGATGTAGGGATTGGCAGAGCTGAGGAGGGAGGAGGTCTGGGGTCCTGCTGGGCACCTTCTTTCAGTGCCCTTGCACAAAAACCCAGCACACCCTTGGGTGGCTCTGACCCAAGACTGTGTGTGATCTTGAAGCCCTAGGTGTTTTCCATTCACCTGGACTATGATGTCTGTTGTGTTTTACTTAAATCAGGACACTTGACAGGATACCAGGCTCCCTTGAAGCACCTCGACACCCACCTGCTCTTTTCTAGAGAGCATCACAGGTATGAGACACAGCCAGGAAAAGTCGTTGGTGCTCAGGGAACATGAGAGAAGGCTTGAGTCCTGGACACTCACCACATAGTCTGAGTATGAGGAGTCACATATTATCTGTAAACTCAGCCTGGGAAGGGTTATGTGCAACCCTATTCTGCTCAAGTTCATGTGGGGATGCCCTGCTTAAATTACCATCTGGGTCTCAGGAGAAAGGGTTAAAGAGAGTCTCTTTAAGATGGAAGCCATGACATGCTTTTGTAGGTTGCAAGATCTCAGGGTTTGGAACCACCTGCTTCCTCGCCGTCCATTGCTTGGATTCCTCTCCTGGTACTTTGTCCATCCATGGAAGAGGATGGTCTAGAGTTAGGAAAGCAAAGCAAACTTCTCATCACAGGAATCCCAAGATCCACAGGGCTCTCCCAAGTCACATGAGCAGAAAAGGACTGAGGATAGCAAAGAACCCCCTCCCTGTAGGGCTCAAGGACTAAGGGAAGTTTCTAGAAGGTTTAGACTTCTACTGTGAACATGACACTTCCTGCCCCTGCCCACTCAGGCCCTTAACCTAATTCAATATCCAATCCTGCTTACATCCAAAAAAGCAAATGGAGATAGTTTGCTACCTGACAGCATCATTAATTTTGCTGTGATCGCTCATTAGGAAGGTTTGTTTGTGCAGGGCTGCGTTGGCTTTCTTATCCTAATTAAACAAAGGAGCCAGACCAGGCATCATTTGCCCGCGGGCTGGTTGAAGTCATCACTGTAATCTATTTTGTGCTTGCCCGCTTAGCACATAGGGTTTGGTATTTGCCATCACGCATGCCTCTCCCTGAGAGCCATAGAGGTGGGCATCATTCCCAGGAGGAGAGGTTGTCATGTCGTCACTACTCTCACAGGAAGCTTTGTTACCTGTGAACTCTGGAGGAGAGGAAAGAAAGGCGAAAAATGTTTGTAACTGATGCATTCAATCTGACCTTTTCTCCTTTCATAAAATCTAGCCATTGGCAAGACAATAACTGTAGAGGTTTATTGTATCGATGTTGAGGGTGAGGCAGGGCAATTGCCTTTAGTGGTAGTATGTCATGTGTTAGCGACTTCTCCCATTGCTGTGACCAGATGCCCCACAAAAACAACTTAAGGGAGAAAGGGTCTATTTTGGCTCACAGTTTGAGAGGATACCATCCATCGTGACAGGAAGTTATGGCAGCAGGAGGAAGCTGGTCCCAGTGGGTCAGCTGTCAGGAAGAGAAGAGATGAATGCTGGTGCTCAGCTCAATTTCTCCTTTTTATTCAGTCTAGGAGCCCTCTACAGCTGGGTGGGTCTTTCCTCCTAGCTGAAACTTTTCTGTAAACTTCCTCATTAATACATCCAGAAGTGATTTTCCTTGTGATTCTAAATGCAGTCACATTGACAGTGAAGATGAACCATCACAGTTATTTAATCCCAGTGAAGTGGGTGTTGTTGTTATCGTATCCCCTTCTTACTGGTAAGGAAATAGAAGACCCAGGGGTGCAGGGTGTCACCTACAGTTTACAGTTAGTGGTGATGAAGAAACATCGCTGACTCCATATCACAATAGGAATAGGGATTCTCTGAAGTAAGACTCTTGATCTTACACTTGGTCATTCATTCATCCATCCATCCATCCATCCATCCATCCATCCATCCATCCATTCATTCATTCATTGCTGGAGTATCTCTCTGATCCAGGCTCTCTGCTGGGTGCTGAGCACACAAGGATTAGAAAGAGGATGTTGGTCCTCTGCTTCTCACAGCTTAGAGAAGAGAGGAGCCAGAGATGGGCCCATAGCTAAACTGATGTATAGGCAATGAGAAGTGGGTGCTTGGACCTCAGACTGGGAGAATGACATGCTGGCCTGTCCGGGCACTGAGCATGTGCATGAGAGGACATGTGACCGTGTGGATGAGTGAGTATGTGAGTGTGTGTAGACACATGGGAGCTTCTGTTCATTGTAAGTCCCTTGACACAGGTCTCAGGACATTTGCCCTGGACACCTGTCTCTCTCCACAGAGCTACCCTCTGGACCCCAGGGAGAAGAGATCAATGCTTTCCCACATTAGGCTATGACAACCATACACATTTCATTAACTTATGGAAATGTCTGATTGCTTCAGCTATTATTCTGAACTTCTGTCCTCCGATAAATGGCTTCATTTCCTTCCAAGGATAAAAACGCTCCAGTATTTTCGGCTGACCAATTCAGCTCAGGGCTCTCTAAATGCTTTCTCCTTTCTCTCCTCAGAGGACACATACTTCACCAGGATGACTCTGGGATAATGATACCCAAGGCCTATTTCTAATGTCTACTCAGAGTCTTGGCAAAATGCATTCCATACATTAAGACTTTGCTACTAGCCAAGCTGGGTGCATCCCCTGTGGGATAAATGGCCTTATCTCTGGACCCTTCTCTGCTCACCACCAGAAAAGAATGATCTTCCAAGGTGTTTGATGTCAGGATTGAGAATTGCTCCCAACCGTGGCAGAAACTGTCCCAGTTCCAACACACTAGAAACATCCAAATTAGCAGTTGTGCCAGAGATGCAGCCATGGGCAGTGAGAACCCTAAGGAAGGTCACCGGTGTCAACAGACCCAAGGAAGCCACATGTGGGCCCAAGCTGGTTTCTGTCCATGATTTTGAATTGTTTATCTAAAAGAAGCTTTCTCCCTATAGCATTGGGCCCCATAAAACCAGGATCACATCCTGGGGAGGGGAAGATCAGGAGGGCTGGAGCACTGTGTATGGTGCTGGAAGCTTGGGGGAGAAGAAGGAACACTTTGTTTAGTCTCTGATGTTCCTGAGACTCCAAAATTCCTAGTAATGATACTGGTCTCAATGAAAGAGAGAGAGAGAGAGAGAGAGAGAGAGAGAGAGAGAGAGAGAGAGAGAGAGAGAGGAGAGAAAGAGAAAAGGAAAAGGAGAAGAGAGACATCAAGAGGAGAGAGGAGAAGGGAGAAGGGAGAGTCACTTGCAACATAATATATTGTGTTTCTACCTTGTTGCCCAGTTGATAAGGTTGCAGTCGGTGGCTCTCTGCCAACCTCTGCCATCGCAGAGCTGCTTGCCTGGATGGCCTTCAGGAATCCTTAGCACATGCCCTGTCCCAGATCAAGTCAGAGTGTCTGTGTCTGGAGGTGGTGGTTTTGGACAGCTCAGGTCTCCTCCCAGGAGAGAGGCAGAATCTCTTGGAAAGTTTTAAAAGTGCAAGAAAGGGTGGAGGGCTGGGGAAACAGCTCAGTGAGTAAAGTACTTGCCTCATAAACATGAGGACCTGAGTTGGATCCCCAGAACGCATGTGAATGCGGTGGTGCATGTTTGTAATCCCAGTGTTGTTTACCTGGTGTGGGGGGGGGGCAGAATCCCTAGGCTTTCTGGCTAGCTAGTCTTGTCTACTTGGCCAGTGAGAGACCATGTCTCAAAAAAAAAACCCACAAAGGTAGATGGCATTCCTGAGGAACTGCACTTAAGGTTGTCCTCTGGTGTCTATATGCATGTGCTCACACATGCACATACACACCTGCACACACACTAACACACATGCACATATAACACTTGCACATGCCTCACTGATCCAGGTCCCTGGACTTTATCCAGGAATCTCCACACCTGATCCATAGGCCCTTGGCTTTTTCTGAGTCTCTGAGTCAGCAAAGGGAACCTCTTTCTTGTTTGTCATGGCCAGGGGCTGTGCGAATTACTACAATAAACAAGATAAAGGTTAATTGGATGAAACTCAGGGTTTTGCAGCAAAATACACCATTCTTCACTGCATGCTGCAACATCTCTCCAGGCGATGAAGGCACCCATGAACCACCTTGGAGCAGTGCAGGAAGGACCTGGGATCTAAGCCGGAATGGATGCAGGGAGGGGAGGCAGGAATAATAACAGCAAGTTTCCACCAACTTAAACCATAGAAATAGATAGAGATGGTGCTGTCTTAACACCCTTGAATATGAAAGGAGGGTGTTCTTGGGCTCTCAGCTTTATAGCCAGGAATGCACCCAACCTGCATGATGCTGATGCTGGATTTGACCTCTACGGGTACCCACAGAAAATGTCATGTGTACCAGGTTTTTCTGCCTTGATATTTAGCCTTTTGGAAAATAGAAGGTCAGAGCAGAGGAAGAAAGAAAAAAAGAAAGAAAGAAAGAAAGAAAGAAAGAAAGAAAGAAAGAAAGAAAGAAAGAAAGAAAGAAAGAAAGAAAGAAAGAAAGAAGGAAGGAAGGAAGGAAGGAAGGAAGGAAGGGCGGACGAAAGAAAGAAAGAAAGACAGAAAGAAAGACAGAAAGAAAGACAGAAAGAAAGAAAGAAAGAAAGAAAGAAAGAAAGAAAGAAAGAAAGAAAGAAAGAAAGAAAGAAAGAAAGAAAGAAAGAAGGAAAGAAGGAAGGAAAAAGACACGTTAAACAAGGAGAGGAATGAGAGACCTTGGCAGTGGAAGGGGTGCAGGTGGGGAGCCTGGTGTTCCTACCTAATTAGCAGATGTCATCATCATCAGCTGAGAGGAAGACATCTCAATCAAGTCCACCTGTGTGAGGCTGGAGAAATGGCTCAGTGATTAAAAGTGCTTGTTGAGCAAGCCTGACAACTAGAATTCAGGTCCCCAGAACCCACATAAAGCTGGGTGCGGAGTGGTAATTCCAATGTGCCTACAGCAATGACAGGTGGAGTCAGGAGAACCTCAAAACTCATGGGCCACCTAGCTTTAAGCAGCAAACAAGAGAGACCCTGTCTCAAACAAGATGGAAGGTGAGGACCAACCCCTGGAGGTTGTCGTCTGTCCTCTGCATGTGTGCTGTGGCATGCGTGGACCCCCCCCCCCCACACACACACACACACACACACACACACACACACACACACACACACAAATATACAGGTCCAAATAACAATAATGAAAATTTCCGCTTGTGGAATTTCCCCCACCCTCCTAGAGAAAACATAGGAACTTAAAGAGAACCCAGAAGAGTAATAAATGAACCACTGGTGCCCATGAGATGCTGGGTGAAAGTCATTCCCCATCCTGCTCTCAGTTTCTTCTCTGGCTTGACAAAAGGCTGGTGAGGGCCATTGTAGGGGATTAAGAAGGAGCTCATTAGCCCATTGTGTAAGCCATTCATATTAAGATGATGATTGTCCCTCTCACACTCACAGGATCTCTGTTCTCTCCTGCTCATTTTTCCTGATCCTTATCTGGTCTTGATAAAGTCTGAATGTGACTTACTTGTGCTGTGGGGACAATGATAGGAAATGATTTTCTCAGCACTGATAAATGAATATGGCCTAAAAGAAAAACATTCTGGGTTATGTTTACTTGAGGAAATAAATCTCTTCCAGTGTACATCTTTCTTCTCCACCCTGTCAGAAGAGAACTCACTTGCTTCAAGCTTGTTGCCCACTCCTAACCTCCAAGGATGAAATGAGAAAAAGAAAGAGGCTTTCCTTTTTCCCTTTAACCCATTCCAGCCTGGTTTTGTCTCTCGGAGGAAGAAGCCCAG
Organism: Zapus hudsonius; assembly: GCA_004024765.1. Lineage (NCBI taxonomy): Eukaryota > Metazoa > Chordata > Mammalia > Rodentia > Dipodidae > Zapus > Zapus hudsonius. The sequence goes on along the minus strand of PVHP010015868.1, from coordinate 8,615 downwards.
GTTTGCCCCGAGTGTGCCCTGTAGCCCGCAGCCTTGGGTCCCTCAGACCTGGGCAGGGTGCATGTGGACATGGGCTCAGGAAACATTTTCTAAGTCCTAGAGCAGCACACATCCCCTCCGAGGTAAAGGAATCTTTCTGGGTCTTTCTAGAGCCTTCAGCAGCACTGAGGGTTGAGGCCATGTGCAAGAAGCCTCTGCACAGATACCTGGAAAAGAAGTAGAAGCCTTATAGTGCATTAAAAAAGTTCACTCAAATCACAATGCAGATACCATGGAGGAAACACAATTTCCAATTGTCCAGAATAAGTCCTAAAATGCCGTCCAAGGAGGAAGAAAGGATAAAAGGGATGGAGGAAGGGAGGGAGCAAGGAGGGAGAGAACCATGACAGCTCAGGACCTTGCCTGATGGGTCCTGGGTCACTCACTTATGTTACACAGCCTAGGTGAGGATTAGGATGTATAACTCACACTCTGTGAGTTATTACCTGTGACACCTAACCTCTACAGGAGTGTCAGGCAAAATAACCAAAGGTTCAAATTAACCAAGCCACAGGATTTTAGGGTCCAGAAGGGCAGGACTTCTGCCCACAGCCCATGTCCACCAGGCCTCTGAGAGTCAACACCCCCTCCCTTTATTTGTGCATTATCAGCACGGACCTCAGGGAGCACTACCACACGACCACTTTCACTGCTAATAAACAAGATCAATTTCTCCTGGCCCTCCTGGAACCTGGCCAGTTGACTGGCACCCTCTACTTCCTGTCTGGAAAGGAGAGTGGGAGTGACTGGGCCATTTGCATGGGGTAAAGGGAGCCCCTGGATCCCACCATCAGGAGCAACCTCCTGGCAGGCTATTGAGTTCATTCTTGTGACACGCGTTCCCCATCCGAGGAAACAAAAGACAGAGAAATAACCTATCTCAAGCTGACCAGCAAATACTAGAGTGTCTATATTCAAGTCCTGCTCGCGTCTGGTCCGGAGGGAAAAAGAAATCCTATCAGTGGTTCACACACCTTCAAGCTCTGCCTACTTTCTGGAAAATCACCTTCACCTTACCCATAAGCAATTCCTTTTTCAGCAAAATGACTTGGGCACAGGATGAGCATGGACGCCCCATCAATAGCAGGTGTCCAGAGAGACCCGCCGTGTCCTCCGTGGATTGGGTCTGTGTATCCCCAGCCTAAGAGAAATCAAGGCTGTGTTTTGTGTCAAGGAGTCCTTTAAGATGATGGGGGCAAGAGAGAGAACATGAGAGCTGTGACTAGACATGGTTGGTTGCTTTCTGCTTGACTGATTTCCAGGATTTTCTGCATGAACTGTGCTCAGCCTTCTCTCTAAATCCCGAGTCTTTGATGTTCCCAGAGATACCTGCGTGAACCCTCACTTTCCAAAGCTAAGCTATCAGGAAACATTTTACTTGGAGTCCATACGCCCTTTTCTAATTTGAGGAAAATGTCCTTCTGTGGGTGTCACGCAGCACACACGCCTCCTCAGCATGTGTGGAAGGGCCACAGAAGAAATACCCCTCTGAACTTTATTTTATTTCTTGGTGAGAAATTGCAGTTATGTTAGCCTAAGCTTGCCACAGGAGGTATGCGGATTCCTTCTAGAAGGAGCTCTAAGCTCTTCTCTAACAGTGTTTTTAAATCATCTTCCCTTTGGGCTTTTCCACTAAAAGTTTGAGCCCTAAAATCAGTGTATAATTTTAGAAACAGCCCTCCTTCTAGATAGCAGGTGCAGACAACCCTTCTCTGCTTTGCAACTTCTAAAATAATACAAGAACATGTTTACTTTTCATTATAAAATACATGTTAATATCCGAGCATTAGCAAGATATAGAAAAAAAGGCTTAAAGAGAAAATAAAACTGCCATCCAATGGTCACCAATTATAGTAAAATAATAAAGACATAATTAAGCACTTAGAGTTCTCATGCTTTATGTTATTCTATTGGTCATATGCAATGCTCTAAGAAAATGCCGTAGGTCAGTTGGTTTCAATACACAAGCCGCTTCCTCAAATCCATGAGACTGTGAAGTCCAAGGTCAGAGTGACAACATAGGCAGGTTCACAGGTTGGGGTGAGCTTCTCTCCCTGGCTTATAAGTGGCTGCCTCCTCTTGGTAACCTCATATAGTATCAGGGGAGGATGAAAGGATACACAGAGAGAATGTGAGAGAGAAAGAGAGAGAGAGAAAGAGAAAAATGGAAAGGGGGAGAGAGAGGTAGAGAGAGAAATGTGAGAAGGGAAAGAAACAGAGACATAAAGAAAAGGGAAAGAGAGAGACTAAGAAAGAAGGAGCGAAGGGAGAGATGATGAAGAGAGACAGAAAGTTATCTAGAGAGGGGGAGAAACAGGGAGAGAAAAAGAGAGATGACAGAGATAGAAGAAGGGAGAGAGACATAGAGACAGATAAAGAGCAGGAAGAGCAGAGATACAGAAACAAGACACAGAGATGGAGGGAGCTAGAAGAAAAGAGAGACAGAAAGTAACAGATAGAGTCAAATATTGACAGATAAAGGTAGATAAAGAGAAAGCAAGAGAGAGAAACGAGAGAGAGAGAGAGAGAAGAATCTGAAGTATTCAGGGGCTCCTGTGTCACGATGTGACTGGACTTTGAGAAGTGACTGGATCAGAGGGCTCAGGCCTCCTCAGTGGACTGATCCCTTGATCAAGATGACATTAATGGAAGGTGCTGGAAAGTAGGAGGCAGGGACTGGTTAGAGAAAGTAATCCACTGAGGCTGTGGCTTTAAGGAATATCTTGTCCGCAGCCCTTCCTGTCCGTCTCTCTGCTTCCTGGTCTCAGTGAAGTGAGCAGCTTTTGACCCATGATGTTGCCTCTTCACAGCCCTGAATCATCAGGACAACCAAGGTTGGACCGAGAAAAAAAAAAAGCAGGATCCAAAATACATTCCTTCCTCCCTTCAGGGCTTTCTCTGCCTTATGGAGCAGGGTGGTGAAAAGCTAACTGCCTCTTCTTATAAAGCTCTAATATCATCTCTGTTTTTCATGTGCCTGTGTGTGGTGTGTGCACATGTGTACAGACATGTGTGTCCTATGTGCGTGCCTACAGATGCCAGAGGAGAACATGCGGTGTCAGGTGTCCTCTATCACTCACCTGTTTGCTTCCACAGGAGTCTCTCACTGGACCCAGAGCTACTGCTATTATTCAGGCTGGCTGACCATTGAGCACCCGCGACTCTCCAGACTCCATTCCTTGGAGGATTGGGCATGCATGGCTACGCCCAGCTATTCCCATGGGTACTGGGGAATCAAGTTCAGGACGAACTAAGCCTTCTCAGGCTCTCATGCTTATGTGGCACTCCTGTCCACTAAACAATCTCCCCAGACCCTTTCATTTCATGTTGGTGGCCCCAACCTCATGGCCTTACCTAAATATGTTTTCCCAAAGGTTCTGTCTTCAGGTTAGGAGGACTTCAACATATAAATTTCTGGGGGCATACACATACATTTCATTTTAGCTGTCTTCAGCAAAGCCAGGAAGTAGGTAGACACCTGACATAACCCTCTTTCCCTTAAACAACCCTGTCAGGCTGCAGAAGATGGAAGAAAACAGATCCAGGAGTGGAGCGGACAATCTTGGGCAGGTTAAGGGATCCTATAGACCGCCACCTGCAGCATCAGTTACTCATCTGTCCACCTGCTCACATCTCCTCTTCTGCCTGTATTTCCAGAAACAAAACCCTTTCCTCGGGCTGCTCACAGCAGTAAGCTGAGTGAGAGAGGCTGAATGTGTGACCGAAGAGGTGGCAATGGGTATGGCTCAGGGAGGGGGATCCAGGGGTACAGGAAGGGGGGTACAGTGGAATGAGAAGGAGGTGAGGAAGCCTGACCTCTGTTTGCCCCTGAGTCTGCACAGCTGAACTTTAGAAACTTGGAGGCCTTCCTTGCAAGCCCAAGGTCATCTTTATTTAGTGTGGTACTCACCATAGTTGTTGGGTGTATCACTATGCTACATCTGAATTCAGGGGATAATAGAGCCTTAGGGAAATCCACTTTTAGTCTGGGTAGTATTGCCTCGCCCTATCCACCACCCATCTCATCCACCTACTCATCCCATCAGCCTCATCTACCTCCTCCCACATCCATCCTCCATTCCATCACCTTCCACTTCCTCTCAGCCCACTGCCCCATCCACCACACCCACCTCCCTAGCCCATCAGCCCTATTCAATTCATTTCCTCCCATACCCACAGGTTCCCCACCCCACTTCCCCATGTGTCCTACTAATCTCCCTTCATACCTGCCCCCATCCAATCAGCCTGCCACTTCCTTCCACCTGTCATCTTTCACCTCCCCCACCACACTTCCACAGGCCTCTCGACCTCTTCCCACTCCCCATCTCCATCCCATCAGCCCCTCCCGTCTCACCACCATCCACATCCTACAGGCATTAATGCCTAGTAAACATGTGTGAAGTGCATCAATAAATGAGCATTCTTTTTCCCCATCAGCAGCTCAAGTCCAGTGCCTCCAGATCTCTGTGTTCCTTGTTTTGAATTGATTGCAAGGAGACTTTCCTGGCGGAAGTTAATCCCTCTCCATCTTGTCTGCCTTTTATTTTCTCTCTTTGTACCTTCTCAAGGACTTTAATCCCTAATTAGCCCCACTCTTCAGTGCTGTTAAGCAAGCAACTTCTCGATAAAATGAGGTGTGAATGCCTCATCTTAAATAAAGTTCCTTGGTCCCCTTGCCACCTCAAGTATCTGCCCTTTGAGGCACTCTTCAAAGACCTGCTTTCCGAGTGAGCTCAGGTCTCTGTCATGTGACTTCTCCTCTCTTTTCACCTAGAACTGCACCTGCCACCCAGGGTTCCTTAGGGAACTGCACAACCCCCAGCCTTAGGAGTCCTTGATTCCTTTTCCAAACACTGCCTTTCTGCTTCCTTCCTTGGCCAGGCTTCCTGCAGGGGCAACTGACCCTCCTGGTGTGGTTTTGATACCGTGTATTATGAGAACCCCAAGTCTACATGGATATTCTGGTACAGGCAGTTCTGAGTCACCGACGTGTACATTTCTCTGACAGGGCAGACTTGGCTAGGTTGTAATAACCAGCCCCAAATCACGGTGCATTAACCCAAGAAAGGCTTAAGCATCAGTACACAGCTGCCTGTCCGCACAACTTTCCATCCTTTGTGTTGCTGCATTTTTTGGTCCTGGGGATTGAGGTACATGTCCTACCACAAAGGGACATCGCCAGATCCATTTGTCATCTTTTAGCCACATCTTCTGTAACAGTGGCCTCCAAATTTGCCCAGCTGTGGAAGACAGGACTAGAAGCTCTAGCAGACTATATTAATGATGGAGGCAGGAAGTGGCTGTTCTGAGTTGAACTGTGACATTCCTCCATAGATATCCTTTCATTGTCATCAGCCCCAGTACCTCATAGTGTACTTTCGGAGATGGGGTCTTTGAGATGTAAAGGTAGTTAGATCAATTTTTGTTGGGTCCTAAACCACTGTGCCTGATGGTCTTATAAAAAGAGGCTAGAACACTGACACACACAGGGGTAATCAGGACCCGGGCCAAGGACAGAGGCCTCAGAAGGAGCCAAGATGCCCACACTTGGCATTTGGACTCCTGGCCTGTGAACTGTGAGAAGAAGCCTTTGTAATATTGAAGGCCCCGGCTGTGGGGCTTTCAGACTCATAGCTGCTCAAGACAGTGTGATCTGAATCCTGCAGGCCAGGTGATGTGGCCTCAGGGGACTGAGGATATTGTCTTCCTCAGGCTAGGGAACCCACTCAATCATGGAGTGTGCCCAGTGGGAGGCCCCACGGGTTTCTCATGCCAATGCTCCACGAGTCCAAGAGAGACCACCCTATGTTCCCTCCCAGACTGCCTTCTATGGTATATGCACCACACTCACTCATCTTCTATGCCAACCAGACCATGTTCAGGCCCACCACCCAGCTGGCTCAGCACTCCCCACCCACTTGTGTTTTCTCTCTTAGAGGAACTTTTTTCGAGTGGCAACTTACTCACTCAAGATACCTTCTCACAGAGTCTTTTCATGGCTCCTTTCTGTGCACAAACATCCCTGATATCGCTTCCTCATGTTCAAGTTAAATCATGTTAGAGTGTCACCATGACCACAATGACCTCTGTTAAATACCCCGTTTTCAGATACAGTCACACAAAGGGTTAGGGCTTCAAGGTAAGAATTTGGGGAGGACATCATTTAGCCCATAGCATTGAAGAGAATATGGCAACTCTGCTATCTGCCAGGGAGGGAGCTGCCTGCCCCATGCAAGGGAGCCCTGCAGTGAGTTTTTCTGAGACTATAAGATTATTAATATTCCTGGCCAAACATGGATATATCAGCTTTCATCAGATTAGACATAGATCTGATAACAAACCCTCAAGTCTTAATAACTTCTAAGCCTTAAAGGTCAATTCCTGTGCATGTCACATGGCTCTTCTTCATTTCCCTCTGTGGGGGAATCTCCGTCTAGACGTCACTGTAGACAGAGTAAAGAGGGGAAAGGGAGGCCAAGGTGCTGGGTCTTTATCACTTCCTCTCACATTTTATTGGCCAAAGTATGTGGTATAGCCATGGCTGACATCCAGAGAGGGTGTGGGAGGGGGGATAGTCTTCAATTCCTCTTATACCAATACTGTCCCAGGTATCAGAGGAGGGCTCTGGCCAATAGGCTCACATTGAGAATGGGAGCAAAGATTTTTGAACAAATAATTCAAACTTCCAAAATACTCCATGTACAGTCCTGAAACTTGAATTCTAAAATAAAAATTGGGGTGAAGGACTAATAAACAAATGAAAACAAAAACGAGGTCATCAGAACAGGTTTGATAAACGAGGAAGTCATAAAGATCCCAAACAGGATCAGGACTGGATATTCTGCGGGTGGTCTGAGGGGAGGGTTAACTGAAGAAGACAGGCGATGTTGACCGACACACATGCACACCCACATGCATATGCACCCCTCAGCATGTGCCCACACAAATATAAATACATAACACACACAGGTAACTAATATATATGGAAAATAGAATAAAATTTGAATTTCAATTACTTCCCAATAAATTGATAATAAAAGACAGTGTATGTTCAAATATGAGATATTTCCATATTTCATTTAATGTCTGTGTTAGGCTGAATAATAACCTCCCTGGATGATATCCAAACCCTTATCCCAAAGTCTGTATATGACTTGACATGGTGAAGGGGACTTTGTAGATGTCGTTATGGCTATGTACCTGAAGACAGAGTGGTTGTCCTAGATTACTTCCTGTGACTAATCTAATCTCCTATGCCCTTAAAGAAACTGCTCTCTGACTGGAGAACGAGTCAAGCAGAAGAGATTTTGAAAAGCAGAAGATCACAAAGGTTCCCCCAAGAGCAGGACTGGACTCAGTTGGCTCTGAGATGTAGAATTCCAGGCACAAGGGTTGCAGAGAGACTGTGGAAATGGATGGGGACCACAGCCTATACCTCCCTGGGCAAAGACCACCTCAGTTGATGACAGCAGGGTTGCAAAGGAGCTTGGGAGCAGACCCTCACAAACATCTAGACACAAGCTCAGTCCCCACAAGACCCATGATTTAGCTGACTGAGACCCATAGCAGGGTAACAGCTCAGCCTTCTACAGGACTATGAGAAGATTAATGTGTGTTGTTTTAAGTCACCAAGCTTGTGACCATTTGTCACCCTCAGAAGCAACATTGGACAGAGGACACTCACTTCCTGCCTCATGGCTTTTCTCAGCCTGTTTCACTCCTCCCCAAAGGAGGAAGAGCTGTTTCCAGAGTGATGAGTTTAGGAGAAAGGGTAGACTGGTTTTAGCCTGCTCAGCTCTTTCTGCCCTTTGGGATCTCTCTACCCACAGTGGACACCATCACTCTTGAGTCTCCTGTGGGGACCCTGTACCTCCCTGCTGCCAGTCTCTATGTGGGTGAGTTTCAAGCCATTTGCAGCCTCTGATGGAAAGTTCTCATCTCCAGTGCAGCTATGACTAGCCTCCGAGTGAGCATATTTATTTTCGCCTGTCTGACTTTCGCTTCTGACTCTCCGTTGATTCAGAACTCACTAAGACGGGAGATATTTATGACCCTCCAAAACCAACACCCATCAATCTGCCCTGTCGCTCCTACTTACTTCGTGAGCTTTTCTCACTCCTCCTGATGGCTCAGGGCCCTTCAGGACCTGGTGTCACGGAACCCTGCAGCCTGACACCTCCCAACAGAGACAGCACAAATCACAAGTGCCATTTAAACTTTCTACCAGTCACACTGAAAAAAAGGGAAAAAAATGAAATTACATGTTTCAATAACATATTTTATTTAATTCAACATCTCCAAAAAATGTTACTGTTTGAATATTAATCAATAAAAATTTGTTGGGGCTGAGGAGATAGTTCAGTGGATAAAATGCTGTCTCACAGGCATGAGGATCTGAGTTTGGATCTCTAGTACCATATAAAAATCCAAACATGGTGGCGCATACCTGTTATCCCAGCACCAGGAAGTCAGAGATAGGATGAACCCTGGAGTTCATAGGCCAGTCAGTCTAGCCCTATTGGTGAGCTCCAGGCCATTGAGAAACCTTGTTTTGAAAAGAGGTGAGCAGTGTTCTC